>ML282450.1:2747-33075 GCA_005239495.1 Nicotiana undulata | reverse complement strand
ATTATGTTGATGTTGAGCTGAGTTGAAACAGGGCCTATGCTTATGAGAAGCACAGAGATTGTCATCATCAAAAAGGGAGAATTTGTTGTCCCAAGAAAAGTTTGTTTTGAAAATTGACGAAGGAATCTCAAGCATGAACCAGGTACATCCCATGTGTACACAGACATGAGCAGATTCGAGTATAAGGGATGCACGTGAAGGAGATAAGCTTAACTTGGTATGAGATGTAAGTGTTAAACAAGACAAGAGCACTACTGAACTTGTCTCAATACTACGATTGGTAGTATTGATGTAAGTGTTAAATAGGATAAGAGCACTCTTATCCCGCACTAGATCCTTAAAGAAAAGTAGCACTGATATTTGGAAAATACAATTAAAAATGGCAAAATACCGATCCTAATTGTTTGTAGCTGGTCCAGTACCAAGGCAATTTCTTAAAAATACATAGCTTCAGGTCTCCTACGTCATATCGATAATTCAAACCAAGAAAAAGTAACTGCATTGATGTTTTTCCAGCTGACCGCACTAGGGGAATAAATTGGATCATCACTGACCGCACTGGGGGGTATTAAGCTTGTGCGAACGCGACTGGGGCCCCACGATTGCAGAGTGTATTTTAGGGAACCCTGTGCGAACGCGGTGCAAGTGTTGCGAACGCACAGTGTAAATTTTGCATTTTATTCAAAAACAGAATATCCCATTACGGGTTTTTCACATTTTCAACTATCCTCTTCTTCCCCACACCTCCTTTAGCCATTTTTAAAGGCCTCCATCACCATTTGCCTGTTGCACACCCGCGGAAGTGACTTGGAATCCATCCTACTGTTTTTATATGCTGAAAGTTAACGACTTCAAAGTAATTAAAAAGTGAGAAAGGAATTCAAATGTTGCCCAAATATTTTTCTGCGCGGCATTTTGGAGTGAAGAGTTTTACTGTGATTTCTAATTTGGACAAACATCTTTGTATAGTCTGAACACGACATTTTCAGGAAAAGAGAAAACATAAATTTTGAGGTGAAACTACCATTGACTTATGAAAAGAAATATTTTTCAGATAATTTTAAGCAAATTAACCAAAAACTTATAGGCCAATACATTTTCGGATAATTGTCGTGAGAAAGTGTTAAATACATTTTCGGATTCTATAATCATATCATGTGAATGTTGTGTATTAGTTGGAATATCAACAATATCAACGGATATATCTTCTCTTGACCATCTAACGTCATGTCACGACCCAAATTTCCAACCTTAGGGATCGTGATGGCGCCTAACACCACACTTTCTAGGAAAACCAATGTTAGAATTCGATTAGCTATTTTCCTTTGATTATTTACTTAGACACAACAACCAAGTCTAGGCAACACCTAAACTTGTTAAGAGACTCAATCTCTTCAGCCATAACACTAATCCGTCGATATGGTTCTGTACCCGGAATAGCTTCTGGATAGCTATGAACCAATCTCAAATGCATCAACGGTCTCTGCAACAACCAACGCAAATCCCACATAATTCGTATATCAAAGAAGATTCCCATCAACTACGGTTGATCATAATCTTCTCTCTATATGTTGCAATGATATATGGTTGTTGTTGTGCAGGTGCATCAACATTATCATCTTGATCAATATTTTGCACCTCCTCCACTTCCTCTACCTTAGAACTATTGGGCCGAGCTAGTGGAGATCCAATTTCTAGCTCTATGCGGTCACTGACACTATTGCATTCTCCCTTTGACTGTCCAGTGAGGCAGATTCATTGAATGTCACATCACTACTATTAATTAGCCCTGGAGTCTTTTGATTTGTGCTCCACAACCTATTACATTTCACTCGAGTTGCATACCTTAGGAATATGCACTTCTTCGCCCTCGGCTCAAGTTTTCCATCCCTCACATGAGCAAATGCAGGACAACCAAATATTCTTAAATATGTATAATCAACAGGCAAACTGGACAATAACTCAAAATTAGTTTTGAACACAATAGTTGTGGATGGAGATCCGTTGACTAAATAACAAGTTGTATTGATTCCTTCGGCCCAAAAATCCTATACCCTACCATCCGCTGGGCCTACTGTGAGCATCAGAGACTACTACTCCAAGGGTTCATTACAACTTACACCGCGTATATAAATCGAATAACAGTTCAGTATTGTATGGTTGGCCCTCAATACTAAGAAATATGGGATGTAAGTGTTAAATAGGATAAGAGCACCACTGAACTTGTCTCAATACTACGATTGGTAGTATTGATGTAAGTGTTAAATAGGATAAGAGCACTCTTATCCCGCACTAGATCGTTAAAGAAAAGTAACACTAATTTTTTGAAAATACAATTAAAAAAATGTCAAAATACCGATCCTAATTGTTTGTAGCTGGTCCAGTACCAAGGCGATTTCGTAAAAATCCATATCTTCAGGTCTCCTACGTCATATCGATAATTCAAACCAAGAAAAAGTAACTGCACTGATGTTTTTCCATCTTACCGCGCTAGGGGAATAAATTGGATCATCACTGACCGCGAAGTAATCATGAACACTGACCGCGCGAGGGGAATAAATTGGATCATCACTGACCGCGAAGTAATCATGAACACTGACCGCGCTGGGGGGTATTAAGGTTGTGCAAACGCAGCTGGGGCCCCGCAATCGCGGAGTGTATTTTAGGGAACCTTGTGCGAACGCAGTGCATGTGCTGCGAACGCACACTGTAAATTTTGCAAAGGTATTTTATTCAAAAACAGAATATCCCATTATGGGTTTTTCACATTTTCCACTATCCTCTTCTTCCCCACACCTCCTTTAGCCATTTTTGAAGACCTCCATCACAATTTTCCTATTGCACACCCGTGGAAAAAGTATTAACAATATAGTACGATTTTTATATTATTTTGGAACGGTTTGCAGGTCCCATGGAAACGGTTTTGTTAGCTATAACAGATTAATTGAATTTAAAATAGCTCCCCTTGTTGTAAATAAAGATTTACATATATATATACAATAAACTAATAACACTAAAATTTATATAAATAACAAAATGAAACTATTCATAATCCAAATTGTCCGACAAGCTAATAATAAATCCATAGATAGTGATGAAATGTTACCAAGTACATGCATTTGATATTTCAAGATCAAAAGTTCTAAAAAAAATTGATAAAAAATATTCCTATTAACCGCCACATGCATCTACAACAATCAACAATTCAAAAATCTCTTAAGTAAGGTCAAGATCTTTGTCACACCCTCCGCCTTTCATTGCTTCATCTACTCCACCTACAAAAGAGTATAAATAAAGTGATTATCCCTTCAACAGAATCCTATCTAAAAATTCTCTTAGATATAACAACCTTAATATCACTGCTATCTAAACGCGCTTTGACTTTATAAACCCCTAGTAATTTTCTCCTAGCACCAGATTGTGAAACAACAAGAATTCCAATGTGTCAAACATTAAGATTCACTTAATGGACAGCTTCAACACATGACATTAATGTGTGTCAAGCCTAACAATAATTCTGTTTTGCTCATTGATAACAATACTACTAGAAGATTCACCTAAATCTTTTTCATCAATACTACCAATCAGGTCAGAATTAGAGGGAACATAAGTGCTGTTAGAAAAGTATTGAACAATTGTGAAACCAATTCTAGTGCTACCGTGGATTAAACATATCTTAATTATTTCCCTTAGAACAATGTCAAATGTGTTGATCGATCCCCTTAGGGTAGGCTGATATATATATAAATCCTTAGACCTATTTATAGAGGCAGAAGTTGTCTCAATACTAAGAAATATGAGATGTAAGTGTTAAACAGGATAAGCGCACTACTGAACTTGTCTCAATACTATGATTGGTGGTATTGATGTAAGTGTTAAATAGGATAAGAGCACTCTTATCCCGCACTAGATCCTTAAAGAAAAGTAGCACTATTTGGAAAATACAATTAAAAATGTCAAAATACCCATCCTAATTGTTTGTAGCTGGTCCAGTACCAAGGCGATTTCGTAAAAATCAATATCTTCAGGTCTCCTACGTCATATCGATAATTCAAACCAAGAAAAAGTAACTGCACTGATGTTTTTCCAGCTGACCGCACTAGGGGAATAAATTGGATCATCACTGATCGCGTTGGGGGGTATTAAGCTTGTGCGAACGTGACTTGGGCCCCGCGATCACAGAGTGTATTTTAGGGAACCCTGTGCGAACGCGATGCATGTGCTGCGAACGCACAGTGTAAATTTTGCACAGGTATTTTATTCAAAAACAGAATATTCCATTACGGGTTTTTCACATTTTTCACTAACCTCTCCTTCCCCACACCTCCTTTAGCCATTTTTGAAGACCTCCATCACCATTTTACTGTTGCACACCCGCGGAAGTGACTTGGAATCTATCCTACTGTTTTTATAGGCTGAAAGGTAACGACTTCAAAGTAATTACAAAGTGAGAAAGGAATTCAAATGTTGCCCAAATATTTTTCTGCGAGGCATTTTGGAGTGAAGAGTTTTACTGTGATTTCTAATTTGGACAAACAACTTTGTATAGTTTGAACACGACATTTTCAGGAAAAGAGAAAACATAAATTTTGAGGTAAAACTACCATTGACTTAAGAAATGAAATATTTTTCAGATAATTTTCAGCAAATTAACCAAAAACTTATGGGCCAATACATTTTCGGATATTGGTCGTGAGAAGTGTTAAATACATTTTCGGATTCTATAATCATATCATGTGAATGTTGTGTATTAGTTGGAATATCAACAATATCAACGGGTACATCTTCTCTTGACCATCTAACGTCATTTCACGATTCAAATTTCCAACCTTAGGGATCGTGATGGCGCCTAACACCACACTTTCTAGGCAAACCAATGTTAGAATTTGATTAGCTATTTTCCTTTAATTATTTACTTAGACACAACAATACAATTTAAGAGAAACTAAGTCTAATAAATTCCAACGAATAACCTCATGAATAAGATAATAAACCAAAGAAATAACTGAACCACGAACTAAATATGTATATAATTCTAAGAATACCCCAGGGTCTAGAATACTACAAATAATGGGCTGAAAGAAAATAATATATCTGCTTTGAGTAAAATAAAACAGTCTCTATAAACTAAGAAAAGACTCCAGGAATCTGCGAACGCCGGTAGATATACCTCGTGTCTCCAAATGATGAATTGTCGCTACTAAAATCTCTAATGATGACCGGTACCTGGATATGCACAATAGAGTGCATAGTGTAGTATCAGTACAACCGACCCCATGTACTGAGTAAGTGCCGAGGTTTTCTCCATCAGAAGTAGTGGACAAACCCTCACATTGCGTTAGGAGAGGGCCATCTGAACTCTTGGAGTAGTAGTCTCTGTTGCTCACAGTAGGACCAACGGATGGTTGGGTATAGGAATTTTTGGCCGAAGGAATCAATACAACTTGTTATTTAGTCAACGGATCTCCATCCACAACTATTGAGTTCAAAACTACTTTTGAGTTATGGTACAGTTTGCCTGTTGATTATACAAATTTAAGAATATTTGGTTGTCCTGCTTTTGCTCATGTGAGGGATGGAAAACATGAGCCGAGGGCGAATAAGTGCATATTTCTAAGGTATGCAACTGGAGTGAAATGTAATAGGTTGTGGTGCACAAATCAAAAGACTCCGGGGCTAATTATTAGTAGTGATGTGACATTCAATGAATCTGCCTCACTGGATAGTCAAAGGGAGAATGAAATGGTGTCAGTGACCGCATAGAGCAAGAAATTGAATCTCCACTAGGGGGTGTCTTAAGGTTCATAGGGAACTCATGGTCCCTAAGAGATGCACACACTGAGGGGGGTGGAACCTAAAGGTCTAGGAGTTGTGTGAAGTGCTAAAAGAGGTTAAGCAAGGGAATATTGAAATCACTTATAGACTAATAGAAGAAATAATTTTGAAATATGGAGTAACAACACTAATCACAACTCAGTGGAGTTCCAAGCAAACAAACACAAACAGGAAAAGGGATTCAGGGGATAAGCAATAGGGCAGTGTATAATAAGTTTTAGTTACAAGTTCATCACATATTGGGGATACCCTCATGGAAGTAACAAACATTATACAACTACTAAAGATATCATAGAAAAGAGGCTAGACATATGAAAAAGAAGACACACAAATATGCTAGACATGCAAAGAGAAAAGAGACAGTAACCACATAGTCGAATGATGCCATATGCCCTAATGAACCACAGAGAATAGAGCAGGTGTTAAGCTAGAAGAAGAAGAAGAGAGATCATATTGAGGGATTAGACATGCTAGTGACATGGAAAGAAATAGAACCAAAAATAGAAGCATGCAAGGAACAATAAGAAACTCAAATAGAATTGAAACATGTTGTTTGGAACACTTGTTAATTTAAACTAGAAACAGACCAGTGATGCAAGAAAAGAGCAGCAGTAGAGTGTAGCAAATAGCACAGTAGCCTTGGCTTAACAGCCGGCTAGTAGCAAGCAGCAGTAGAGAGTAGCAATAGAGACAAGAGAGACAAAACACAAGAGAGTAGTGTATAGAGAGAGTTGAGCCAAATTCCACTTGATTGTTTAATGAAAGAGTAAGAGTATTTATAACTTTCAAAGCAGTAGTGAAATAAGGTAAGAATCAAGTCCAGTAGTAATTAAAGGATTTTGAAATCATTTAGTCAAGAAATAAGGAAAGTTTTTATTTGCAAAATATTAAGAATCAGCAGCATATAGGCAGGAATAATCAATACAGGACAAATAAGGAAAAGATCCCTGTAATTTGGTACTAATAACTTAGTAAAGAGTAAGGATCAAAGGACCCCTTTAATTAAGGAGTCACTTCACACGGTCAAAACAAAGTAAATAAGGAAAGAATAACAAACACATAGAATGGAATTGGGGGCAAGTACAAGAAGGTTTAATTAAGGTAATAGCCAAACGTTACAATTAGTTGTAAAATAAGCAAGAGAACTAATCAGCAATGTAAAGAATATCACAAGGAATTAATCAAAGGAAATCAATCACAGGAAACTAGGGATGTTAACATTAACAACACTGATATTAAAAGACACATTCCATGAACGAGCATATAAGCAGAGTATCACGCAGGCAAAAATCGAATTGGAGCCCTAATATAACAGCAAAAAATCAGAATCAGTCGAAGCATAATCATAAGAGCACAACAACAAATGAAGCAAGTAAACATATACATCGAAACCAAGTCAGAAGCTAGGGTTACGACTATAGATTTGGGGTTTTAGCAAAAAATCAAACAACAAAGTAAAAACCTCGAATAAACAAACAAACATAAGAAGAATAATAAGATAATACTCAAAAATCCATAATTTAAACCATTTAAAAAGAGGTTCTAAGAACCCTAGTTCTTAAAAATAAAATCGTTTGAAGAGTACCAGTTTTCAAGAAAAGATAGCTGAAAAATCATCGAAATAAACATATGTATATTGCAGATCATAAAAGAAATTGAAAAGTCAAGAACTAGGGTTTCAGAGATAGAACCCATAGATGGTCAAAAAATCTATCATAATACTCAGAGGTGGTGATAGCCGGAACACCACCGAGTTGAACCTCGCCGGAAAACGCCGGAAACGTCCAGGCAGGAGCCTCCATGGCCGTTCTGGCATGGTGGAAGCTTTAAAGGGTCTTAGAGACGAAGTAACCGGAGAGACGTCTTCATGGTGGCCGGTGGTTGAAAGGATGAGCCAGGGAGTGGCCGGAGATGAAGGCCATCGGAGGAGATGAAGAGCCAGAAGGCTCTAGAGAGAACTGGGAGCGTAGGGGTCGAGAAGAGAGAGACAGAGAGAGATGGGAAAATGAGAGACGGGGAGGGGGTAGGTTAGACTAATTAAGGGAACTAATAATCTGGGCCGTTGATCTCGTTTGATCAACGGCTCAGATTGAATGGGGATTGGGCCGGGTATAATGGGGTTTGGGTTTGGGTATTTCAATTGGGTTAATGGGTTGGGTAATAGGTTTGAAAATGTGGTTAGATTTTAAATGAAGATAGGCTAGATGTTAAATTCCCAAACAAATATTTAATTAATTAATAAACAGCTAATAATTATATAAAAATGAAAATTGAGTTTAAATAAATGCAATTAAGGTAATTGAATAGTTATCGAATTAAAATAGCATAAATTGTGCAATTAGGCTATAATTGCAAAATTATCGTAATTGAAATTAAACAAGACACAATTGACCAATTTACAAAATAATTGGATTTTAATAAATAACAAGTGATTCGCCTATGCTACGCGCCTGCCTTTGAGAGCCTTTCCGTTGGTTCCCTTCGTCGGCGTCATTGAACCTCGTTAGCATTTCGAAAAGAATTGGAGGCTTTATAAATGACATACTGCACTGGAAAGTATTTTGAAATTAGTTTTAGAGAACAATTTATGAATTATTAAAATATGAAGTATTAAATAAATAGGGAAATAATTTAGATAAAATATGAAAAAATAAAAAAAATACTCATTATTGCAAAGAGTGATTTCGAAAGCTTATATACATATTTGAAAATAATTTGAGAAAAAATTTGGTATCAACAGCTGCCCCTCTTTACCCGGGAAGGACGAAAGAGTTGTCGGGTAAAGATATGATGGCCAATTTTGACCGAGACGAAACTGTGGGATAGAATTTGGCCGCACCCTGGTTTCTGAGCTGCCTACATATCCCTGGTTTTACAGGAATAATGCCGCAAGTAGTTCTGGAATCATCGGCGAAATATACCGATGATGTTTCATAAGAACGGACTCGAGGTGCGAAGTAGGGTAAAGTAGGAGGAACTTACAGGGTTGTGTCGAAGAACTAGAGCGGTCCGCTCCTGTCTGGTTGGTTGTTCCGGCCGGGTTACCTGCAAATAAAGAACAAGCGTATATTGTGCATAATATAAACATGATGCAAGTTCCCGTCCGACTATGAATGATGTCTTTGGACCATTAAGATGATGTCCCTAGACCATGATGTTTTTGGCCATGAATCGCTTGGTGCGGGATTTGCAGGCTATGAAATGATGTTCTCGGGCCATGCGGATGGTGCCTTCGAACCATGATGCCTTTGAATAATGATATGCAAGTTGAATATAAGAGATCCGCATGCTATGAAATGATGTTCTTGGGCCATGCGGATGGTGCCTCCGAACGATGATGCCTTTGGACAAGTTGGCGATATTTCAGCCCATGAAGAATGCAGTAATATGATATTGACAAGACAGACCTTAGTCTTGCGATTTGCGAAAAAGAAAGAGGGCAGAGCTTAGCCCGAAAGAAAGTGTAAATAAATATCGTAATGAAAGGTGACTGCTTTGAAAAGGTAGAAAGGAGCTCAGTGTAGTGTAATAAGATGCGGAGAGCGGTAGCATGGAACCTCGGACGGCGAAATAATAGCCTTATGCGAGAAGTAAATGCAGATGGAGGTAGAGATTAACCTCGGAAGGCAGACTGACAGCCTTGTGTAGATGCGAATGTAGATGGAGGTGGAGATTAACCTCATGCAAGATGGAGACAGAGCTTAGTCTCGGAAGGGAGAAAGTAGCCTTATGCAAAGATGCGAATGCAGATGGAGACAGAGCTTAGTCTCGGAAGGGAGAAAGTAGCCTTATGCAAAGATGCGAATGCAGATGGAGACAGAGCTTAGCCTCGGAAGGCAGACTGATAGTCTTATGCAGATGCGAATGCAGATACAGGTAGAGCTTAACCTCATGCAAGATGGAGACAGAGCATAGTCTCGGAAGGCAGAAAGTATCCTTATGCAAAGATTTTAATGCAGATGGAGACAGAGCTTAGCCTCAGAAGGTAGACTGATAGCCTTATGCAGATATAGATGGAGGTAGATCTTAACCTCATGCAAGATGGAGATAGAGCTTAGTCTCGGAAGGCAGAAAGTAGCCTTATGCAAAGATGCGAATGCAGATGGAGACAGAGCTTAGCCTCGGAAGGAAGACTGATAGCCGTATGCAGTGTGAGAAAAATGCAGAGAGACAATGCTTAATCTCGGAAGGCAAAAAGTTAGCCTTATGCAATGTGAGAAAAATGCAGAGAGACAATGCTTAGTCTCGGAAGGCAGAAAGGTAGCCTTGTGCAGATGCGAATGCAGATGGAGGTAGAGCTTAACCTCATGCAAGATGGAGACAGAGCTCAGTCTCGAGAGGCAGAAAGGTAGCCTCATGCAATGCAGAAAATAAAGTAATAGTAAGAGTTCTTAGTTGATGATAAAGTGCGATGATACGACTGTCGTGAATGAAGTATCATTTGCAATGATGATAGTAGTAAGTGTTGGAATGTGCAACGAATTCGAGAGTGTATCCTTGAGAAGCATGCGTCTTATGGGGGTAGCAGGATGTCTTGGGCTTTCGCCGTATCTGTGCCTGCATCCAAAGAAGGATCGTGAGTTCTGTAGAGGGAAGGGTTAGCTCGTATCCATGTTGGCTCGAATCGGCCTATCTGCTTGAGGATGATGACCTTGTTTGTACCATAGGGGTAGCGTTGCTAAAACAAACTGTTTTTTGAGAAATAAATATGCATGGTTTTATAAAATATGATATAACATATAGAAAAGAATAGTTTTCTTTGGATGAACCGACGACCACGACGTGGTTCAAGACATTGCAACCTTTCTTGTTGCGGAGATTTGAGGGTCCTCCTCAACATTTTGCCCCAGTTTGATGGGTGAAGGCTTCTGGCTGTTACTGGTGCGGTGCTTGGCTGAACTTTCTTCGGAATTTTGCGGTCCCTCCTCAAAATTCTGCCCTAGTCTTCATTCGTGGGGGAAATGCAAAAATTTATTAAAATATGACCGAACCCATAGGGTTGCCTACGTATCCCCTCTTAAACAGGAATCAGGACAGGCGTAGTTCAGTTACAACATTTGATAGAAGCATAACAATTACACATAGTAGCGCTTGACTACGTCTGAATTGATTGGTTTAGGCCAAATTTCTCCGTCCATTTCTGCCAGTATGAGTGCTCCTTCGGTTAGTACTCGGTGAACCATGTACGGGCCTTGCCAATTGGGAGAGAATTTCCCTTTTGCTTCGTCTTGATGAGGAAAGATTTTCTTTAACACCAGCTGCCCCTGTGTGAATCGTCTTAGTCTGACTTTCTTGTTGAAGGCTCGGGTCATTCTGTTAAGATATAGCTGACCATGACAAACCGCGTTCATTCTCTTTTCCTTCTATGAGAGCCAATTTCTCATAGCGGCTTCTTACCCATTCGGCGTCCCTGAGCTTGGCTTCTTGTATGATTCTCAGAGATGGAATTTTAACTTCAGCAGGAATGACGGCTTCTGTACCGTATACCAACATGTAAGGAGTTTCCCTGGTTGATGTGCGAACCGTGGTGCGGTATCCCAGTAAGGCGAATTATAACTTCTCATGCCATTGCGTGTGCTTTTCTATCATCTTTCTCAGCATCTTCTTGATGTTCTTGTTGGCAGCCTCAACGGCTCCGTTCATTTGAGGTCTGTATGTTGTAGAATTTTTGTGCTTAATTTTGAAAGTTTCACACATTACTTTCATCAAATCACTGTTGAGATTGGAACCATTATCGGTGATGATCGACTCTGGAACTCTAAACCGACAAACAATGCGGTCGCGGACAAAGTCGGCTACCACTTTCTTAGTAACTACTTTGTAAGATGCTGCTTCGACCCATTTGGTGAAATAATCAATGGAAACCAGAATGAACCTGTGTCCGTTAGAGGTGGCAGGCTCGATTGGTCCAATAACATCCATGCCCAAAGCGGCGAACGACCAGGGTGAGCTTGTTGCATTAAGCTCGCTGGGAGGTACCTTTATCATATCACCATGTATTTGACATTGATGGCATTTGCGGACATACTGGATGCAGTCTGTTTCCATGGTCATCCAGAAATAACTAGCCCAAAGTATCTTCTTTGCTAGAACAAACCCGTTCATATGAGGACCGCATGTACCAGCATGTATTTCCTCCAACAACTTCGTCGCTTCCTTTGCCTCGACACATCTTAATAAATCCAGATCGGGAGTCCTCTTATATAGAATTCCTCCGCTGTGAAAGAAATTGTTTGATAACCTTCGAAGAGTGCGCTTCTGAGTAGCGTTTGCAAGCTCTGGGTACTCTCCCTCTGCCAAGTACTCCTTGATATCATGAAACCAAGGTTTTCCGTCTGCTTCTTCTTAAACATGGGCGCAATAAGCCAGCTGATTGTGGATCCCCACTGGGATGGGATCAATGAAGTTCTTATCTGAATGCTGGATCATAGATGACAAGGTAGCCAATGCATCAACAAACTCATTCTGGATTCTGGGAACGTGCATTAATTCAATCTTTGTGAACCTCTTTCTCAATTCCTGCACACGATGTAGGTATGGCAGTATTTTGGAATTCTTGGTCGCCCATTCTCCTTGGACTTGGTGTATCAATAAATCGGAATCACCAATCACTAATAATTCCTGAACATTCATGTCGATGGCCAAGTTGAGCCCAAGGATGTAGGCCTCATATTCAGCCATGTTGTTGGTGCAGGGGGACCTGAGTTTGGCAGATACTGGGTAATGCTGACCAGTTTATGAAATTAAGACTGCTCCAATACCCACGCCTTTGAAATTTGCGGCCCCATCAAAGAACATTCTCCAACCGTCGTAGGATTCTACAATGTCCTCTCCTACGAATGATACTTCCTCCTCGGGGAAATACATTTTTAAGGGTTCGTAGTCTCCGTCCACACGATTCTCAGCAAGATGATCGGCTAATGCTTGTCCCTTGACTGCCTTCTGAGTTACGTAAATGATGTCGAACTCACTTAACATGATCTGCCATTTAGCCAGCTTGCTAGTGGGCATAGGTTTCTGAAAGATGTACTTGAGCGGATCCATACTCGATATGAGGTACGTTGTGTAGGCAAAGAAATAATGCCTCAGCTTCTGTGCGACCCAAGTCAAAGCATAACAGGTGCATTCTAATAGAGAATACCGGGCCTCATATGGAGTAAACTTCTTGCTGAGGTAGTAAATTGCTTGCTCTTTCCTCCCTGTTTCGCCATGTTGCCCGAGAACGCAACCGAAAGCTCCATCTAATACAGCCAGGTAGAGTAATAGGGGTTTACCCGGCTCTGGGGGTACCAAGACTGGTGGTGTTGAGAGGTACTCTTTGATTCTGTCGAAGGCCTTTTGACAATCCTCAGTCCATTTGGTGGCAACATCTTTTCTTAGCATTTTGAAAACTGGTTCACAAATGAGGGTAGACTGGGCTATGAACCGGTTGATATAATTGAGCCTTCCTAGAAAGCTCATAACATCCCTTTTGTTCTTCGGTGGTGGAAATTCTTGAATGGATTTGACCTTTGATGAATCTAGCTCTATTCCTCGACGACTGACAATGAACCCTAGCAGCTTGCCAGCAGGAACCGCGAACGCACACTTTGCGGGGTTAAGTTTCAGATTGTATTTCCTTAAACTGTTGAAGAACTTTCTCAAATCTTCCATGTGATCAACAGCTTTCTTTGATTTGATGATGATGTCATCCATATATACCTCGATTTCCTTGTGAATCATATCATGGAATATAGTAGTCATGGCTCTCATGTAAGTGGCCCCTGCATTCTTCAGACCGAATGGCATCATTTTGTAGCAATACACTCCCCAAGGCGTAATGAATGACGTTTTCTCAGCATCTTCCTCGTCCATCCAAATCTGATAGTAACCAGCAAAACAATCTACAAAGGACTGCAGCTCGTGCTTGGCACAGTTGTCAATTAAGATGTGTATGTTTGGCATGGGGAATTCGTCTTTCGGACTGGCCCGGTTGAGATCCCGGTAGTCGACGCAGACTCTGACCTTCCCATCTTTCTTTGGTACAGGCACAATGTTAGCTAACCATGTAGGATATTCGACCACTCGGAGAACGCTGGCGTTGATCTGTTTGGTGACCTCTTCTTTGATTTTCAAGCTCATGTCTGGCTTGAATTTCCTGAGCTTTTGCTTCACTGGTGGGCATGTTGGATTGGTTGGTAGTTTGTGGGCCACAATAGATGTACTGAGGTCAGTCATGTCATCATATGACCAGGCGAATATATCCTCATACTCCTTTAGAAATTTCATATATATTCCTCATTTTATGACGGCGATAGATGAATGCTGATGCGTGTTTCTTTGACGTTCTCTGCGTTTCCCAGGTTGACGACCTCAGTCTCGTCCAAGTTAGACTTAGGTCTATTCTCAAAGTTCTCGAATTCTTTAATAATATCCTAAAGTATATCATCCTCGTCTGACTCGGAATCCATTTGTTGCGTTGCCTCGTTGCAGGTCACAGTCGTCGGTTCATCAAGATAAGTAATAGTAATGCTCAACTTCCTCAGATGTCTGCATCTGGACTATGATCGGATTAAGAGTAATTGAAGGCTTCTTCGGATCACCCTCTGCAATCAGCTCAATCGATCCCTCGGGATCCCTGTCATCATCAACCTCAATCATGTGGACACCACCCTTATGGTCAGGCAGCAGATTATTGCGAACATTATGAGCAGGGTCCTTGGCTACAATGATCTTGTTATCTATGAGGGTCCGTATCTTGTCTTTCAAGGAACGACATTCCTCGATGGTGTGTCCCTTCATGCCGGAGTGGTAAGCACAGGTTTTGTTTGGGTTGACCCACTAAGATGGGTTCTCAGGGATGACAGCAGGGATGGGTGTGACATAACCTGCGGCTTTAAGCTTTTCATATATTTGGTTAATGGGTTCATCTATGGCAGTATACTGTTTTGGTGGACGACGGTCGTAATTTGGGCGAGGTCTTGGGAAGATTTGGCGAGCAGGTGGTGATTGGTAGTGAGAAGGTTGGGAATTGTAGGCATTATAAACGGAAGCTGGTTGGGAGTATTTGGGCGAGGTAGGCTGATATGTGGGTGGTAGAGCTTGGTAGGCGGGTGAGGCTGTCTGGTATTGAGGTGAAGGTTCTTGGTAACTTGGAGCTGGTTGGTATGTGAAGGAAGGTGCGGGGTATACTTGATATTTGGGAGGGGACTTGTCTTGCGGTGCCACCATCACGACTCCTACATCCCTTTTCTTGGACACACCACCGAATTGTAGAGCTTTGTTGGTAGCCTGCAAGGCTTCAAAATTAGTAACCATACCGTTTTTGATGCCTTCCTTGATTCGTTCTCCCAAATTGATGATATCAGAAAACTTGTATCCTTCGACCATCATCAGCCGCTCATAGTACTGAGGATCCTGAGCGCGCACGAAGAATTTCTTTATCTGCTCTTCTTCCAAGGCTGGCCTGACCTTAGCGGCCTCTGACCTCCACCGAGTAGTATACTCGCGAAAAGTCTCAGTTGTTTTCTTCTTCAAGTTCTGGATGTAGAACACATCCGGTGCATTCTCCGTATTGAATCTGAATCTATCCATGAAGTCCATAGACATATTCACCCAATTGATCCATTTCTTTGGATCCTGATTGACGTACCAGGATAGTGCATCACCTTTCAAACTCCTCATGAAGAGTTTCATGCGGATCCTTTCATCTTTTCCCACGCCGACCAACTTGTCGCAGTAAGTCCTTAGATGGAATCTTGGGTCACCAGTACCATCAAACATCTCGAACATAAGAGGTTGGTACCCCTAGGGTAGTTCAACATCGGGCTGTATGCAAAGGTCCTCATAATTCAATCCCTCAACCCCTTTAACTCGTTCGACGCCCTGAACTCGGTTGGTCAATTTCTTGAGTTCCTCAGCCAGATTCTTGATGAGTTTGTCCTTCTCGTTAGACTCATAGGTATGTGGTGTGGAATGAGCTACAGTTTCCACATAAATGGGGTTGTCATAAGCCTAGAAGTGGTCTCTCGTCTAATCTTGAGGAGGTGGAGTGTTGTAGTAGTGTGGTGCTGGTGGAACAGGATCTTTGGGGTGATTGGATTGTTTTGGGACGCTTTGGGGTAAAGTGGTTCAGATTATTTGGGAAGTGAACGTCTGGAACGTTGAGGGAGAATGATAAGTGGGCCAAATTCTTGACTTGGTCTTGTTCCTCTTGGAACTTCAGCAGCTTCTTCTCTAATGGAGACATACTCTCGTGCAGAACCTGAATACCCTGACCATCAATGATCTCAACCTGTTCATCCCTATTGTCTTTTCTAGTACCGCTTGCATTTGCCATTTTAGTTTTACCCTTGCTTTTTCCTTTGGGAGGACTAGGAGGAGGAGTAGGAGGAGGGCCCCTTGATCAGGTGCAATAAGTTGTTGATGCCAGAGTGCACGAACTAACCTTTAGGGAAGGGGAATAACTAACAAAAGGTAGTGAAGTTAGTGAAGATATAAAGAATATTGCGGTAATTTAAACACGTAATGCGAAAATGTAAAACACATCCTAAGTTGGGGAACCTCTTTATGCCCGAGGTAGGCCTAGCGACAAATTAATTTGGAGAACTTGAAATTCTAAATGCCTCATTTTATTGATGTAAAAATGGACGAATCCAAAAACAATACAAAAACAATAAGCAAGAAATAAAATCACTAATGGCCATCGGCCTTATTACATTGGTAAAGCGGAAAAGAAAATCCTATCTAATTAGGTCCCAGAAGAACCTTCTCCAAGCTTGGCCCTCTTGTCATATTTTAGATCGTGCTGAGTCTGGGGACTTCATGCCTCGTTTCTGCAAAATAAACAGATTAGGCCCTTACCCCCACCAAACTCGAATATTTAACATCAATAATTAGCAATGAGCATTTAAGTTCTCCAAATAAATGCACAGAACGTGAAGGCGTCCTTTTGGGTTCCATGGAAACCCAATGGACTGTGGACAAGGCTATCTTAAAAACTATTGTGCGGACAACACGTTAGCCTGGCTAGGTTTGACCATGATGCATGCAACATACAATAGAGTAAGGTTTCTATTGGGGTTTTAGACCGGTACCCTTGAGCGGACAACTCAAGGGGGAAGGCACGGAACTGTCGACTGCACCGTTGATCGACTAGTTTTACCGCAAATACACCTTTCCGAATTTAGGGGGTAATAATATTGGAATAGCGCAACCACTCATTGTAACCGTTGCTATAGGTTTTCATTTGGCACGAGTGGAATATGAATGTGGAGCATGATATGCAATAAATGGCATTTAAACAAATAGGCATGTATTTTCACATTGAGGAAAGCGGTAAAGAAAGAAAATACAACAGTTATAATGAAAGCGGTTACACAGAAAACATGAAGATATGTCAGTTACATTCAGGCAAAATAAATACTTGTAAAAAGTAAACAATTAACGGCATGCAACGGAGAATAGGAAAAGGCATAATCATTTAAATGCAAATTAAAGGTCCAAATTCACAAAGCAAATTGTAATGGTATAAGCCTAGGGAAGTTCTCCAGCAGAGTCGCCATGCTGTCGCGCCCCCTTTTTTCTATCGCACGGGTTAGGTACGGAGAGATCGGGTTTATGACATTCTGGAAAACTCCTTAAAGGAAGAGGTTTAAGGAAGAGTCGCCACCTAACAATTTTTATGGTGCGTTAGGGAACCTAGAGTAGATAACTCATGAACTAGTTCGCGTTACCAGAGATTGGGTAAGGGCTTAAAATTATCCCAAGGGGAAGGTATTAGGCACCCCTAAAGATCCACAATTGTGGGTCCCAGCTAATTAGTTTTGTGAATTTGGACGGTGATCAAGTAACAAGTAAGGTTCACATATGAGGGGATTTAAAACAAGTATGAAAATCTTTAAAGGTTTTGAATGACATAAACATTTGAAAAGAATTGTCCTAGGTTTATAGTAATACGTATCACTTCAATGCAATACCCAGTATGTCACACCTCGAGGAGGCGGCTACACGTGGTATTAGTGCACCGGTCATCATATCCGCATTCTACCCTTCCCACCCCGTAAGGGTTATTTAAAGCGCGCGTGTTGGTCACGAATGCTTATTGCGTGCCATTACCCGTCCCATCCTATAAGTCCTGGAGGGTGTTTAGGACTACTAATCCTACAAGGCAAGAACTAGGTTGAACCCTTAGGTTTAAAGGACAAAATACTAAGCGACATGCATAACAAGTAGGAATTGCACATATGAAGGAACACATGGGGGCAAATAAGGCTCATAGATCCCTCCACAGGTAGACATATAATTGGCACGTCTCAAACACACTTAAAGTCTCAATGATAGGAGTTTAAAACAGAAATTTTGAGTAAAACAGTAAATCAAGAAGAATCTGATTTGGAAAACTTAATGAAGGCAGAGGATTTAATTGAGATTGAGTGATTCAAAATAGCTGATTTTCAGAAATATAGCAACTAGAGGTACTGGTAAAACTTAGAAGTACATTGATTAAGGTTTTCAAGAAAACATAGCAGAAAATCATTGGAGTCCATTTTTTTGAAGTAAAATAGTGATATGTGACCAGAATACAGTAGTTGAAGGCAACAGTAGACTTAGAAATAGGCAGTGATTAAAAGCTTACAGTGAACATAGATGAAAGTTATTAAAGCATAGGTTTGAAATGATTTTAAAGGATAAATAAATAAAATACAGTGGCTCAACATAGAGTAATAGCTATTAGTTTTCGAAGAACTGTAGCAAAAGGAGTAGTAAAATGGTATCAAAATGTAGTTACTTGAAAGACATACGAAACAAGGATTCGAAATAGCACGATTTTGAGCAAAATGAGGTATTTTGAAAACCCAGTAGTTTAAGCATAATAGTACAAAAATCAGTGAGCCCTAGAGGAAGCAAATACACAATTTCAAGACTGTTTTAAAAATAGAGCAAGAGGAAAATGACTTCAATGAGGTAAAATAAGAAGGCAAGCATCAGGAAGTGAAATGTTTAGAGGGATTGGTCTGTTCTAAACCCAGTTAATTGATCTCAATACGCATTAAGCCTAAAGTTTGCCTAGGCGTCGCCTATATTGCCTAATTATATCAAAGGGTGAAGATGCATATTTAAGTCTGATTTTAAGGGATACATACTTGCAGAAAATGTTTCAAACAAATTAACCATATTTTACGGGATTATTATATTAAGCAGGCTAGTTAGACATTTTAACAATTGCAATTTAAATGAGTGACAGATCTTAAGCAGCAGGATATCTAATGCACGTAGGAGTTCTTAAAAACATGGTTTCTAAGATGAAAATGCAGCAATGACTTTGTGCAGTTGATGTCGCTTGTTATTAACTGATCAGAATTAGGGGATGAGTGTGATTACATGCTGAAAGTGAAAGTCCTAAAACAGGATTTCTAATATATGAAATGCATGTCCTATGCATGTTATCTAATGCACAAATAAGTAAGTAAGGTCCTATAAGCATGTTTTCTACCCATTACCTAAGCTAAGCATGCATAACCCCCATATTCACTATCAAGTCCCAATCATTCATTTACAAATTATTACAGACCATAATAAGTGAATTACAAATGATGAAAAAAAAGGAAAATAAGAAGTTATTCTATAGGGAGCCTTCGATCAGGCATAATCTTCCAGACTCACCCCTCTCAATTTCACAGCCTTACATCAACCTGGGTGCGACAAAGCTCCCAAAGGCCTTAGTGAGGGCCCTGGCCAATACCAGCACCCAGCAAATGCCCATGGTTAAACAAGTGCAGTGTAGAGTACCCTTACCTCAGTGTCTCAAGGTTCAGAGGGAACTCATGGTCGCTAAGCGATGCACACACTGAGGGGGGTGGAACCTAAAGGTCTAGGAGTTGTGTGAAGTGCTAAAAGAGGTTAAGCAAGGGAATTTTGAAATCACTTATAGACTAATAGAAGAAATAATTTTGAAATACGGAGTAACAACACTAATCATAACTCAGTGGAGTTCCAAGCAAACAAACACAAACAGGAAAAGAGATTTAGGGGATAAGCAATAGGGCAGTGTATAATCAGTTTTAGTTACAAGTTCATCACATATTGGGGATACCCTCATGGAAGTAACAAACATTATACAACTACTAAAGATATCACAGAAAAGAGGCTAGACAGATGAAAAAGAAGACACACAAATATGCTAGACATGCAAAGAGAAAAGAGACAGTAACCACATAGTCAAATGATCCCATAGGCCCTAATGAACCACAGAGAATAGAGCAGGTGTTAAGCTAGAAGAAGAAGAGAGATCATATAGAGGGATTAGAAATGCTAGTGACATGGAAAGAAATAGAACCACAAATAGAAGCATGCAAGGAACAATAAGAAACTCAAATAGAATTGAAACATGTTGTTTGGAACACTTGTTAATTTAAACTAGAAACATACCAGTTATGCAAGAAAAGAGCAGCAGTAGAGTGTAGCAAATAGCACAGTAGCCTTGGCTTAACAGCCGGCTAGTAGCAAGCAGCAGTAGAGAGTATCAATAGAGACAAGAGAGATAAAACACAAGAGAGTAGTGTATAGAGAGAGTTGAGCCAAATTCCACTTGATTGTTTAATGAAAGAGTAAGAGCATTTATAGCTTTCAAAGCAGTAGTGAAATAAGGTAAGAATCAAGTCCAGTAGTAATTAAAGGATTTTGAAATCAATTAGTCAAGAAATACGACAAGTTTTTATTTGCAAAATATTGAGCATCAGCAGCATAATCAATACAGGACAAATAAGGAAAAGATCCCTATAATTTGGTACTAATAACTTAGTAAAGAGTAAGGATCAAAATACCCATTTAATTAAGGAGTCACTTCACACGGTCAAAACAAAGTAAATAAGGAAAGAATAACAAACACATAGAAGGGAAGTGGGGGTAAGTACAAGAAGGTTTAATTAAGGTAATAGCCAAACGTTACAATTAGTTGTAAAATAAGCAAGAGAACTAATCAGCAGTGTAAAGAATATCACAAGGAATTAATCAAAGGAAAGCAATCACAGGAAATTAGGGATGTTAACATTAACAACACTGATATTAAAAGACACATTCCATGAACGAGCATATAAGCAGAGTATCACGCAGGCAAAAATCGAACTGGAGCCCTAGTATAACAGCAAAAAATTAGAATCAGTCGAAGCATACTCATAAGAGCACAGCAACAAATGAAGCAAGTAAACATATACATCGAAACCAAGTCAGAAGCTAGGGTTACGAATATAAATTTGGGGTTTTAGCAAAAAATCAAAAGAACAAAGTAAAAACCTCAAATAAACAGGCAAACATAAGAAGAATGATAAGATAATACTGAAAAATCATTTAAACCATTTAAAAAGGGGTTCTAAGAACCCTATTTCTTAAAAACAAAATCGTTAGAAGAGTACCAGTTTTCAATAAATGATAGGTGAAAAATCATCGAAATAAACATAGGTATATTGCAGATCTTAAAAGAAATTGAAAGGTCAAGAACTAGGGTTTTAGAGATAGAACCCGTAGATGGTCGAAAAATCTGTCGTAATACTTAGAGGTGGTGATAGCCGGAACACCACCGAGTTGAACCTCGCCAGAGAAGGCCGTAAATGTCCGGGCAGGAGCCTCCATGGCCGTTCTAGCATGGTGGAAGCTTTAAAGGGTCTTAAAGACGAAGTAACCGGAGAGACGGCTTCATGGTGGCCGGTGGTTGAAAGGATCAGCCTGGGAGTGGCCGGAGATGAAGGCCATTGGAGGAGATGAAGAGCCCAGAAGGCTCTAGAGAGAACTGGGAGCGGAGGGGTCGAGAAGAGAGAGAGAGTGAGATGGGAAAATGAGAGACGGGGAGGGGGTAGGTTAGACTAATTAAGGGAACTAATAATCTGGGCCGTTGATCTCGTTTGATCAACGGCTCAGATTGAATGGGGATTGGGCCGGGTATAATGGGGTTTGGGTTTGGGTATTTCAATTGGGTTAATGGGTTGGGTAATAGGTTTGAAAATGTGGTTAGATTTTAAATGAAGATAGGCTAGATGTTAAATTCCCAAATAAATAGTTAATTAATTAATAAACAGCTAATAATTATATAAAACGAAAATTGAGTTTAAATAAATGCAATTAAGGTAATTGAATAGTTATCGAATTAAAATAGCATAAATTGTGCAATTAGGCTATAGTTGCAAAATTATCGTAATTGAAATTAAACAAGACACAATTGGCCAATTTACAAAATAATTGGATTATAATAAATAACAAGTGATTATAAATGACATACTGAAATGGAAAAAGTTTTGAAATTAGTTTTAGAGCACAATTTATGAATTATTAAAATATGAGGTATTAAATAAATAGGGAAATAATTTAGATAAAATATGAAAAAATTAGAAAAATACTCATTATTGCAAAGAGTGATTTTGAAAGCTTATATTCAGATCTGAAAATAATTTGAGAAAAAATTGGGTATCAACAGCATGTGCAAGGGGGGAGCAGGTAAGGTCTTCTTTCAAAAGTAAGAAAATGGTCAGTACCACCAGGACGTTGGAACGGGTTCATATGGATCTGTGTGGTCCCATGAGAACTCTAAGTAGAGGTGGGAAGAGATATGTGATGGTGCTAGCAGATGATTTCTCAAGGTTCACTTGGACCTTATTCTTTGCATCTAAGGATGAAGCATTTGAAATGTTCACCACATTTGTCAAGAAGATTCAGAATCAATAAGGACATCAACTAGCATCCATTAGATCTGACCATGGTACTGAGTTTGAGAATGCTAAGTTTACTGAGTTCTGTGATGAACATGGTGTGAATCACAATTTTTCTGCTCCTAGAACCCCACAGCAAAATGGGGTTGTTGAAAGGAAAAACAGAACTCTTGAAGACATGGCAAGAACCATGCTTCTATCAAGCAAACTACCTCACAGCTTCTGGGCAGAAGCAATTAACACTGCATGTTATATTATCAATAGATGCATGACCAGACCTCTGGTAGAGAAAACTCCCTATGAATTACTTAAAGGGAGAAAGCCCAACATATCCCATCTTAGGGCTTTTGGATGCAAGTGTTATGTGCATAATAATGGCAAAGAGTCTTTAGGAAAATTTGATCCCAGAAGTGATGTGGGAGTGTTCTTGGGATACTCAACACCTTGTAAAGCTTATAAAATATACAATAAAAGAACTATGTGTGTAGAAGAAAGTGTACATGTTGTCTTTGATGAAACTAACACTTTATTTGAGAGATAGGAACCAGAAGATGAGGAGCTGGGACTGGTGAGGAGAAATGACTACATTGAAGCACCTATGGCAGATGGAACAGGTGATGGACCAGGTTCAACAACCCCACGCAACTCGACAGGGGGAATTCCTAATGAAAATACTGGCCCTGATCTTGTTCCACAGCAACAAGACAACATGGAATAATCCAAAAGTGAATAACTGGTTCTCAAACCACACAGATATCAGAGTTCACACCTTCTTGAGAACATCATAATAGACTTGAGATCTGGAATCAAAACTAGATCCTCCGTGAAAATTTTGTGTGTGTTTGATGCATTTCTATCCTTGATTGAACCAAAGAACATTGCTGAAGCCCTGAAAGATGCTGACTGGGTAACTGCCATGCAAGAGGAGCTGAATCAATTTGAGAGAAGTCAAGTATGGCACTTGGTACCCAAGCCACTGGACAGATCAATAATTGGCACCAAGTGGGTCTTCAGGAACAAACACGATGAGGATGGAACTGTTATAAGAAACAAGGCAAGACTGGTTGTTCAAGGATACAACCAAGACGAGGGAATTGATTATGATGAGACTTTTGCTCCTGTGGCAAGATTGGAGGCAATCAGACTTCTTATAGCATTTGTTGCACACATGGAATTCACTCTGCATCAGATGGATGTCAAGAGTGCCTTTCTCAATGGCTATTTGAAGGAAGAGGTATTTGTAAAACAGCCTCCTGGTTTTGAAAGCAAAGAATCACCTGATCATGTATATAAACTTGACAAGGCTCTCTATGGTCTCAAGCAAGCACCTAGAGCTTGGTACGAGAGATTGTCAAAATTCCTGCTGGAACATGGGTACAAACGAGGCAAAATAGACAGTACTTTGTTCTTAAAGGAAAAGGGAAAAGATCTTCTGATTGTACAAATATATGTTGATGATATCATATTTGGGGCAACAACTGAGAAGCTCAGCAAGGAATTTGCTACATTAATGGGGAGTGAGTTTGAAATGAGTATGATGGGTGAGCTAACCTTTTTCTTAGGTCTGCAAATCAAATAAACTCCACATGGAACAATGATTCATCAACAGAAGTATGTGAAATAACTCCTCAAGAAGTTCAAAATGGAAGATTCAAAGGAGATAGATACCCCAATAGCCACAGCTCCAAAATTGGATGTGGATGAACCTGGTTCATCCGTTGATCAGAAGACGTACAGAGGGATGATTGTGTCTCTACTATATCTTACTGCAAGTAGACCTGATATTGTGTTCAGTGTGGGACTATGTGCTATGTTCCAAGCCAATGCAAAGGAGTCTCATCTCATTGCAGTAAAAAGAATTTTGAGATATCTGAAGGGCACCACTGATTTGTGCCTTTGGTATCCTAAAGGTAGTAATTTTGACCTTGTAGGATATGATGATGCTGATTATGCAGGTTTCCTGGTTGACAGGAAAAGTACTTCAGGCATGGCTCACTTTTTGGGCTCCTGCCTTGTCTATTGGGCCACCAAGAAACAAAATTCAGTAGCTTTGTCTACTGCTGAGGCTGAATATGTGGTTGCAGCCTCTTGTTGTGCCCAGTTGCTATGGATCAAGCAACAACTCCTGGACTTTGGTATTGATGTGGGATGCATTCCTATTTACTGTGATAACACTAGTGCAATTAGTATGACTAAGAACCCGGTTCATCACAAGAGAACTAAGCACATAGATGTTAGGCACTTGTTCCTGAGGGATAAACTATGAAAAGGGGATGATCTCAATTGAATTCTGCTATTGATCGTCAAATTGATGATATATTTACCAAAGCATTGAGTAGGGAGCATTATGAGAGAAACAGACTTGAATTAGGGATGATTAAGATCACCTAATTGAAAAACAAAACAAAAAAAAAAACAAAAAAAATTGAAAAAAAAGGGAAGTTTCCTGGCTAGAAATGTTAATTAGGTACTTAATCATATTAATTATTGCTCAGTACTATGTCTTTATTGACATACTCTTCTGCCATGTATTAATATGATTCCCTAGTTTCTAATGATGTTTCTCTATTTTTGTGAATTGAGGCAAAATAAAGACTTTTAACAGGATGAATCTGGTTCATCCATGCTGGTTTACATGGCTGACAAGGTATGTTCTCATCTCCATACATGTACTAATTCAAGTACAATCATACATGAGCAGGACTCTATCCATTTATGGTTCAGTTCAAATTCTCATTCTTACCCAAATAATGAACTAGTTTCAAGAAGCTACGTCACACTAAATTGGCCTAGTTTTAGGGGGAAAGAAACGGTCTAATCAATGTCCAATCACTGGCAGTTCTTAATCGATTAATATCCTACTTGTGTTAATACATTTCCGTTATAATCACCTCAGCCACAAGTTATAAATAGGCCATCATTACCCATTGTGAATAAAGCAATAGAAGAACCATGTACAAGTCACTCAACACTCAAATCTCTACTGCCTTTTGCCCTCTCTTCTTTTTCTCTCTAAAATTTAAAACCATATCGTCTACTTCATCTGATTCTCAAAATTGTGACTACGATGAAGGAGTATATGAGTCTGATTCTCCACCGGTCTACAGTTCTGAATCCTCTGAGACACCTAAAACCCCGGAACACCATGATGCCCTTGAACCCACACCAAACCCTACCCCATCCCCCAAACCCCATCGTGTCAAGGTTCTTGCACGCAAATCTGTGGCTTCAGGTTCACGAGCAAACTTCTTGGAAGATTTATTACAGCCTGAAGAAGAATCCAAACCAGATTGGTCTAGTGAATCGTTCAAATCAGCACATGAAGATGATGCACCTGGTTCATCCAATGCTGAGAAAGGTAATACTGAACTTACCTATGTGTTAAATTCTAAAAATAGATTTGTGTTGGAGGGGTCTGTGGTGGATGTGGAAGTGCCAAGTAGGCAAAGAAAAACTGGGAAAATTCTTGAGAACGAGGGAGATGCAGGTGTGAGGGGATCTGGGAAGGATGGTACCACACTTGAAATTTGTGGCCCCATTCTTGAAAATCTTGAAGATGATGTCGTAGTGACAGGGGGAACTCATGATGTAGAGGAGGCTGCTGATGGGTTGGAAAAATTGATGACTGAGATAGATGAACATGTTTCTTCTAGGGAAGAAACTTTGGTTGAGAGACTAAATAAACTGGGCGACTCATACAACCCCAAGAAGAGAAGGACTCCTAAGTCCATCAAGTCTAAAGCCTCAGTTTCCTCAAAGAAAAGGAAAACTGATGAGTCTGTTGGTGTACCTGTTCCAAGAGTACGAGCTAAGAGAAATATTGTTCGAGAAGAAGAGGAGAAGCTGGAAAAAACTCTACAAGAGAGCAAAAGAAAGAAGGCATAGAAAGGGAAAGCGAAAGTGGGGGAGCCTGTTGAGGCTATTGGTGATGATGAGGTGCTGGACCTGGTCCAACAAGAAGAGGATGTTTCTCCAGTGGTGATCAAGACACCCAAGCCAAAAAAGGCTAAGACTTCCACAAAGAAGTCGGCACATGTGCCTGCTACCATTGCGAGTACATCTACGAGGACAAGGTCTAAAGTAATGTCAAAGAAGAAAGTTCAGATTGTTGAGAGGGATGATGATCCTGAATGGAGTGGAGATGAAGAGAATGAGGTTAGAGAAGTGTCGAATGACAGAGTTGCCATGTTTGGCAAGAGACATATCTTGAAGGGAAGTTACTGAAGGATTTGTAGGAGCCGGGTATGAGGTACTTAGTGGATTTTCTGGCAGCGCAAGACTGGAAGGACATGGTCCTTCGCATTGAAGGAAGGCTGGTCAGAAATGAGGTTGTGGAGTTCATGGGGAATGCAACTTTGATTGGATCAAGGGTTACCTCATTAGTCAGGGGAGTTGAAGTCTCCTTTGATGCTCAAGAACTGTGAGTCATTCTAGACATTCCATCTGAGGGCTATGACGACTATACAAGGCAGAGATGACCTTGCTTGGATGGAATGGCCTCAACACTCAACATCACCAGATTCTTTTGTGACAATTGTCACGACCCAAATCTCGATTCAGGTCGCGATGGCGCCCAACGGCGAGGTTAGGCCAGCCAATATAGAAACACTAAGTGTTACCATTCCCCGATACGCAAATTTCATCTTTTAACCAATTTTACACAGATCTAAACATGATAATGGCGGTGATATGAAATAAAACTACAAGCGCGTAAAATCAACCAATAGTCATGTCGCATAACATATGTACAGCCAACAACCCAAACTATACACCACGTGTGTTCCAGGAACTAGTGTCACGAGTGCCACGATCAACTACTGAATATACAATGACTACAATATATACAGAGTCTCAGTCTGAATGAAATGGACAGAGAATATAACAAAAGAACTCCAGGGTGCTGCTAGGAAGTCGCCGGGAAAGCAGCTCACCGTGAAGTATGACCACGCTATCAATATCTAGCACCGGCCTGATAGTCAGACGTGCCAGCCTCCGGACCTGTACAGTCAAGTACAGA
The DNA here is from genome assembly GCA_005239495.1 of Nicotiana undulata. Taxonomy (NCBI): domain Eukaryota; kingdom Viridiplantae; phylum Streptophyta; class Magnoliopsida; order Solanales; family Solanaceae; genus Nicotiana; species Nicotiana undulata. Next base: position 5,544 of record ML282450.1, on the reverse strand, counting down.
AAAGAAAAGAAAGTGCAGCATGAGTACATATTAAATAAATATGTACCCAGTGAGTATCCCGCCTAAACTCGAAGAAGTAGTGACGAGAGGTCGACTCGATACTCACTAAGGTCCAACAGTACTAACATATGATAGAATATAATGAAATACAGTAAGCATGTCAGGGAAAATAAGCAACAAGTGTATATATCAAAAGCAGAAATCCAAACAATTGCTGAACTAAACAATAAAGCACTTTCAAGGGTAAGACCACCGAACGATAATATAATAAAAAAATTTTAGATCCGCCGTGGCGTACGGCCCGCTCCCATAAGGTACCTTCTACACTCGCCGTGGCGTACGGCCCGATCCCATATTCATTTCAATTTCTTTTCAACACTATCGTGGCCTACGGCCCGATCCCTTATTCATATCAATTTCTTTTCAACATTGTCGTGGCGTACAACCCGATCCCATATTCATTTCAATTTCTTTTCAACACTATCGTGGCCTACGGCCCGATCCCTTATTCATATCAATTTCTTTTCAACATTGTCGTGGCGTACAACCCGATCCCATATTCATTTCAATTTCTTTTCAACACTGTCGTGGCATACGGCCCGATCCCATATATTTCATAATTTCTCAACACTGTCGTGGCGTACGGCCCGATCCCATATATATTCAATTACTTTCCGCACTGCCGTGGCGTACGGCCCGATCCCATATATATTCAATTACTTTCAACACTGTCGTAGCGTACGGCCAGATCCCATATATTTCACAATTTCTTTTCAACTCTGCCGTGGCGTACGGCCCGATCCCGTGTATATTCAATACTTACTTTCCACAACAAATTCCTTGCCATTCAACAATTTTTCCATAAAGCCTCAGAGAAATAACACTATGCAAAACATAATTTCATAGTACATATGGCGTCACAAAAAATCATACAAAGCATTACAAGAAAAACATATCAGTAATTACGAGAAAAGAATATAAGGCATGATGTGGGCCTAACTACCCGGACATAACAATAATAGCCGCTACGTACGGACTCTCGTCACTTGGCGCGTACGTAGCCCCCAAACAATTTACACATAGCATATACATCACCTATGGGGACAATTCCCTCTTACAAGGTTAGAAAGGAGACTCACCTCGTGTCGAATCTACCCCTCGGACCACAATTGCGCCCGAAACTCCGAACTCTACACCCGAGGACTCGCAACTAGCCAAAAGGTATACAATAACATCAATGCATGCACAATGCGGGAAATTACGCTAGTTATTTTACTAAAATCGCTATTCTTGAAAAATTTCCAAATTCCAACCCCAGTCCCGCATGCTCAAATTCCGAAAATTCTCGAAGGGATCACTCACCCATAGCCTAAGGATCATTAATGTGTGATTTCTACTTGAATTCATGGCCTAAAATGGAAAATCACAAAATCCTCAAGAACCCTAAAATTACTACCTAATTCTATGATTTTAGATAATTTAGTAGTGAATTTAACTAGGAATTAATGTTTGAAACTAGTAAAACTATGGAATTTACTTACCTCAATAACAGTGGTGGAAGGTCCCTTGAAGAGCTCTCTAAAAACTTGAAGAGGAAGATGAAAATGGAGGAAAAATGCTAAGTCCCTTATTTTATAAAACTGCCCAGGGATTCCTTAACTGCGATCGCGACAAGGGGCATGCGATCGCGAAGGCCAACTGGCCAGACCTCTGTGATCGCGGCAGAGGTCCTGCGATCGTGAAGGCCAACTGGCCAGACCTCTGTGAACGCGGAAGAGGTCCTGCGATCGCGAAGAACAAACTCACCCGGCCCAGACGCGACTCTATGCGATCGCGATGAAAGGCTGCGATCGCAAAGGGGAAGCTGCGATCGTAGAGAACAATCTACAACCCAGCAAAATTCTTCTCTGCGATCGCAACCCACCTTCTGCGATCACAGAGAAGGAAACCAGATAGCAGAAATGCTGGTTTTTCCAACTTAGCTCCTGGGGGTCTAAAACACACCCGAGCCCCTCAGGACCCCGTCCAAAAGCACCGGCAAGTCTGTATTCATGATACGGACTCTCTCGAACTTATGAAACCTGAATAAAAACAACGAAACTCAGAATTCAACCCCAAAACCAAATCGAATCAAAACTTAAGAACTTGAAATTCTAGAATTCACTTCAATGCACCGAACCGGCCTATACTACTCGGAATGACTTCAAATTTTGCGGACAAGTTATAAATGACATAACGGAACTAATCCCGGTCTCGGAATTTCATTCGGTCCTCGGAACATAAAATCACATTTCAAGCCAAATTTCAAATTCTTTAAAAATCCTCAAAACTTCATTAACTCCAATTTTCTCATTTTGATCCGAAACCAATCAATTCAAGTCTGTTTCTTACAAAATTTCACAGATAACTTACACAACACATATTGATCCTGTTCCGGGCTCCTAAATAATAATACGGGCCCGTCAGCACAGGTTTCACATCAAGGTTCATTTTCATAAGCCTTTAATATTTTCATAAAACTATTTTCTTTAAAAATTCATTTCTCGGACTTGGGTCCTCAGAATTCAATTCCGGACATACGCCCAAGTCCTATATTTTCTTACGGACCTTCCGGGACCGTCGGATCACGGATCCGGGTCCGTTTACCAAAAATGTTGACCAAAGTCAACTTTATTCAATTAATTATCATAAATTTAACTCTTAATCAAGTTTTCACATAAAGGCTTCCCGGCTACGCGCCCGGGATACGCACGCACATCGAGGTGAGATTAACGGAGGCTTTCGGGGCCTCGGAACA
>ML282449.1:14825-35235 GCA_005239495.1 Nicotiana undulata | reverse complement strand
CTTCCCGGCTACACGCCCGGGCTGCGCACGCATAACGAGGTGAGACTAACGGAGGCTCTCGAACCCTCTGAACACAGATACAGCTTAAATTATGTAAGATGACCTTTTGGGTCATCACATCAATTTCCCCCTTTTTGATGATGACAAGCTTTTATAATTGGTGATCAGTTATATACCCTAGCATAACCAGATACATAATAGATGAGAGACCAGATTCCCAAAGAGTTCCCCTATCTATGTGCTTCCCCCTTAATCCCTGCCATCAGTTAACTTAATCCCTTTAACTTCCCCCTTTTGGCATCATAAAAAGGCACAAATAGTTAGAAAGCATAAAGAAGTCCAACAGAGCTAACTCATGCCCCTTATGTGCACACAACATGATAGAGAACAGAATAAAAAGGCAGAAAGGCAATAAAGAGAACATAAGAAGACTAAATTTCATTCATTAAAAGATTTAAAACATAGAGAAGTCTTTGCTTGGGATAACAAAGACTTCATTTGGAATTTTTCAGGCGAGAGCAGTCAGGTGTTGTCCACATACCAATCACAAAAAAAAAAAAAAAAAAAAAAAAAAAACCGTTAACCACATCATCATCACAAAGAGACAAAACAGACAAGGCCTATGGGGCACTAGAGGAGGAAGACTTGGAGGAGGGGCAGTGAGAGTCCAGAGAACCAGATCCATGTGAGCATTGGCAGAGGACTGTTCCTCGAGTAGTTTCTCCTTTAGGTGCTCAACCTGTTGCCGCAGCTCAAAGTTCTCCTCAGTCAAGCGGGCAACTTCTTCATTTGAGGAGATATCAGAACCGGGTCCCCCATTAGCTTGACTTGATTGAACCTCTAGAATGGCAATCAGAGCCTTCAACCTCTTGATCACATCATTGGCAGCATTCAGCGCATTGATCAGCTGAGAGATGGTAGAAGTGCTGCCCCCAGCCTTCTCAAAACACTCACATTCCTCAAGGGTTGTCTTTAAAAAGGTTTGTTTGCGGGTCCCTACTCGAGGATTCTTGACTGGAACTTTGTAAAACTCAAAGACCCGAGTAAGTATAAAACCATAGGGGATCCCGTGATTTCCATCCTTCACTTTTACAACCTTCTCCATATGATTAATCATGAGAGCAGGTAGGTAGACTGGTTTGAACTGGTCAAGGGCTTCCATCAGGATCATATCAGCTCTGGAAGCAACAGAATGCCTCTCAGCACGGGGAAGAAGGACCTTATTCACCAGTTCAAAAAGAAGCTGGTAAAGAGGTAACATGTCCTTCTTGTGAACCCGTTCCCCCTGCTGGACTGTCCCCGGCTTAACGATGGCTCGCCTAAAATTTCCCTCACAAGCATACTTCTCTGGATCCACAGAAGACAAACCTTTTGATGGAACATTGAGAACTTTTCCCAAAGCGTCATCATCAAAAACAATATCAGTGCCCTCCACCAAAACACAAACATGACCCTCAACAGGAGTGTAGAGGGTTGCATAGAACTCCTGTACGACATCCTCATAAACCTTGGGCACGCTAACATTGATAAAGTGCTCCCACTTCTAAAATTCAACCACAGCCATGAGTTGGCTCATTCATGCCATTTCAAGGATCTCAAGGTCAAACGTGCGACCCCACAACACTCTCTAACTTCGTACATTATCCTTCTACTTCCCACTGTTACTTGGTATTGTTTTCATGGAACCAGGTCCTCCAACGGTTTTCATCTCCCTTTTTCATTTACCGGTCACTTGCACAGACTTCCCTTTAGCACTTGCTTCAGTCACAGACTTCTTAACACTTGCTTCACCAACTTCCTTTTTCTCAGACTTGCCACCACTTTTTGGGGGTGACAGAGATTGTTTCCCTTGTCCTTCAGCAGACAAATACTTCTTTCTCCCCACTAAGGAACTGGGTTCCTCTGCAGCTTCCTCTTCTACTTCAACAACTGGATAGCTTTATCCGCCACTACTTTCCCTTCCTTCATCAACCTCTTATTCTTCTGCTGCTTACTGCTCTTCTTACTTTTCTCAAGAGTCGAGTCAAATGCTTCCTTCTTCTGCAACCTAGTAGATGGCCTCTTCACAGAAGTTTCCAGAGTACTCACCCTCTGACGAAGTTTAAAAGGGGCACCTAATACCATGTCATCCTCATCATCTTCATTTGTGGGCTTAGAAAATGGAGGGATGTACTCTAGAGGAGGGGTATAGAAGATTTGCTCCTGGGGGGTCTTTGGAAGAGGAGAACCAGGTTCCTCACTAGGTTTGTCATGCACAGACTCATGGACAGGAGACTCAAATAGGAACATGGTCCCCTCATCCTCTAGGAAGGAAGAAGCTGCTCCCTGAGTTTCAGGAAGAGAAGAAGCCCCTTCAGAGGGAAGATTCTCAGAGGCAATGGCCATTATGTTTTCGGCCGCCTCCTTTTCTGGAGACTCCATGGGAGTCGAAGAATTGAGAAGAGAGGAGTTAAGATATTGGTCAGGGTCGTCCTCTGAGAGATTGATAAGTGAGGCTTGAGAACCTTTAGTGACTGGAAGTTCTTTTGGTGGTTCAGAGGAGGAGGAAGGAGCAATGGGTGCTTCAGTGACTAGAGGTTCTTTGGGTGTTTCTGATTCTGCTGGAAGTGAAGAGTAGGTAGGAATGGAGATGGTGACCTTTGGGAGAGAGGAGGCCTTATCCTTCGCTGAAATAGTGTTGGAATCAGAGGTAGGAGAGAGAGAGAGATGGTTCGTTTGTAGCGGCCATTGTTGACGGTTTGAGAAAAGCTTAAGAGAGAGAGAAAATGCTTTTTCAGGAGAGGGAGAAAGTGAGAGAAAGTGTGTGAGGAGCGGTTAGGGACGAAGGAGTTTTATAGGAGAGTGGAGTACTGAAGAGGAAGAGGAACATGTTCAAAAGGCGGTGGGCATTTTGGGAAAAGAAGAACGTGCAGAGGGAGTTGAAACGATGGAGTGATAGACGTGATTACTTAAAAGGTGGACAATGTGGCAGCAGTAATTAATGTCATTGCTTTTTGAAAAAGGTAGTGAATACACATAACTACTAACCTAGTATATAGGGACCAGGTCCCGTACCTGTTTTTCTTGAAAAGTTGCTCAGTCTTCTTTTGTTCTACAGTGCCATACCTTTAAAGTCTGTAATCAGCATGTGTGTCTACCAGCAATGGTATTGATGTGAGTTAGAATTTGTCAAAAAACACTTTAGATATATGTTTCTGAGAGTGACTTTCATAGCCAAAGAGGGGAACCGAGTCCCTAATTAGGTCTCAACAACCCTAGTGTCATTCTATTTTTCTCAAAATGTTCCCTGCCCAGTGCCTTGGTAAAGATATCTACAATCTGACCTTCAGTGCAGCAAAACTTCATGCAGATGTGCCCTTTTTCAACGTAGTCTCTGAGGAAGTGATGTCTCACATCAATATGCTTAGTTCTTTTGTGTTGAACCGGGTTCTTTGCCATGTTGAGAGCACTGGTGTTGTCACATAGAAGTGGTATGCTGTCAAGGTACACTCCAAAGTCTTCCAATTGTTGTTTGATCCACAGCAGCTGAGCACAACAGGATGCAGCTGCAACGTATTCTGCTTCAGCTGTGGACAAAGCCACTGAGTTTTGCTTCCTTGTTCCCCAAGAGATTAGGCAAGATCCAAGAAAATGAGCCATCCCTGAAGTTCTTTTCCTATCCACTAGATAACCTGCATAATCAGCGTCAACATAACCAACAAGATTGAAATTATCACCTGATGGATAGTACAGGACCAGGTCCTGTGTGCCTTTGAGATAGCATAGGATCCTTTTGGCAGCCTTTAGATGAGACTCCTTGGGATTTGATTGAAACCTTGCACATAATCCCACATTGAACACAATGTCTGGCTTGCTTGCAGTGAGGTAGAGTAGAGAGCCAATGATTCCCCTGTACATTGTTTGGTTTACAGGAGATCCAGATTTATCCATGTCAAGTTTGGTAGCCACTGCAATGGGTGTATCAATCACCTTGGAGTCTTCCATGTCGAACCTTTTGAGCAGCTCCTTGATGTACTTCTGTTGACTGATACAAGTTCCCTTTGTGGATTGTTTCACTTGAATACCCAAGAAGAAGTTCAGTTCCCCCATCATACTCATCTCAAACTCACTGCCCATAAGCATGGAAAATTCCTTACACAGTGAGTTTGTTGTAGCCCCCAAAGATAATGTCATCCACATACACCTGGACAATAAGAAGGTTCCTTCCCCGTTTCTTTAGAAATAGGGTGTTGTCAATCTTTCCTCGAGTGAATCCATTATCCAGTAGAAACTTGGAAATCCTCTCATACCAAGCTCTGGGATCTTGCTTCAACCCATACAAGGCTTTGTCCAGTTTGAAGACATACTATGGGTGAGCATGACTTTCAAACCCATGAGGTTTCTTAACATATACTTCTTCTTTGAGATACCCATTAAGGAATGCACTTTTCACATCCATTTGGAATAAGGTGAATCCCATATGAGATGCAAAAACAATAAGAATTCGAATAGCTTCCATACGAGCAACATGATCAAAAGTTTCATCATAATTAATCCCTTCCTCTTGATTGTAACCTTGAACCACAAGCCTTGCTTTATTTCTGGTTGTTTTCCCATTTTCATCCAGCTTGTTCCTGAACACTCACCTGGTTCCTATGATTGTTCTGTCTGAGGGTCGAGGTACCAGATTTCAGACTTTGTTTCTTTCAAACTGATGAAGCTCCTCCTGCATAGCAATGATCCAGTCTGCATCCTCTAGAACTTCCTTGATGTTTTTTGGTTCTATTTGGGATAGAAAGGCTGAAAAGTTTAGGGAGTTTCTGGTTTTAGATCTAGTTTGGATTCCATAATCAAGAGGAGTGATTATGTTATCAAGAGGATGAGAGATTTTATGTTTCCAATTTGGGACCTGAATTTGATGAGTGGAGGAACTTGATGGATTAGAGGAGTTTCCCTGCACATCTTGTTCTACTACCTGTGGAGTACCTTCCACAGCATCTCCAACTCTTTCTTCACCTTCTATAGGAGAGATAGGGCTACCAGGTTCCTCCTGTGAACCAGAGAAGGAGGCTGCATTTCCTTCACTCACCTCCTTGGTTTGACTCATCATGTCAACTTTGTCATTAGAGACATCAGATATCTCTCCAGGAACCAAGAGTGGTTCATAGTCTTGATCATTGCCATTTTCATCCCTATTTGAGGAGGGAGTCTCGTTGAAAAGCACATGAACACTCTCTTCTACACATTGGGTTCTCTTGTTGTACATTTTGTATGCTTTGCTTTGAGAAGAGTATCCCAAAAAGATTCCTTTATCACTTTTGGCATCAAATTTTCCAAGTTGATCCTTCCCGTTGTTCAGAACATATCACTTGCATCCAAAGGCTCTCAAATGAGTTATCTTTGGCTTTCTTCCATTGAGAAATTCATAGGGGGTTTTGTTCAGGAAGGACCTGATCATGCACCTGTTCACCAAGTAGCAAGCAGTGTTAATTGTTTCTGCCCAGAAGTTCTTTGCAATCCCACTATCAATGAGCATTGTTCGAGCCATATCTTCCAGGGTTCTATTCTTCCTTTCCACTACTCCATTTTGCTGAGGAGTTCTAGGTGCTGAGAAGTTGTGTGTGATTCCATTTTCAATGCAGAATTCATCAAATTTTGCATTATCAAATTCGGTTCCATGGTCGGATCTAATGCAAGCTACCTTCAAGTCCATCTTCACTTGGATTTTCTTGACAAAAGCCACAAATACTTCAAACGTTTCATATTTTGTTCTAAGAAATAATGTCCAAGTGAATCTTGAGTAGTCATCCACAATCACGAAAATGTACTTCTTTCCACCTCTACTTGGAATTCTCATGGGCCCACACAGATCCATGTGAAGTAGTTCAAGAGGTCTAGATGTGCTACCATCATTCTTAGGCTTAAAGGATGATCTCACATGTTTTCCTTTGGCGCATGCATCACAGACTCTGTGCTCCTTGAATTTGGAGTTTGGCAGACCACGTACCAGGTCTTTCTTTATTAGCTTGTTCAGGAGGGAAAAGCTAGCATGACCCAATCTTCTATGCCAAAGCTCTGCATCATCATCAACTGCCTTCAAGCAGTTCACTTCACCAGCTTTCAATGATTCAAAATCAGCAACATAGATGTTTTTGTGTCTCTTGGCTATCAACAACACTTCTCTAGTTACTAGGCTAGTAACGGTGCACACCTTGGACAGGAACTCCACTTTATTTCCTTTATCACAAATTTGAGAGACACTCAATAAGCTATATTTCAAGTCATCCACGTAGTACATATTTTCAATTGAGTGCTCCAGAGACTTTCCAACTCTTCCAACACCGAGGATGTATCCCTTTTTACCATTGCCAAAGGATACATCTCCTCCCTGCAGGGCTTTCAATGAGAGAAAATCCATAGTGTTTCCAGTCATATGCTTTGAGCATCCGCTATCCATAATCCATTGTAGTCCAATTCCTCTCACTGATCCCTACACAATGAAATCAAGGGTTAGACTTAGGAACCCAAACAAGTTTGGGTCCCTTGTAGTTAGGAAAGGGATGAATGAGTGCTCTTCTAGTCCATGCAGGCAGAAATTGATATTTCTTGCTGGGACCTGGTCCCTGCTTGGTGTTCTTCTTGCCAGCAAACATTTTGTTTTTCTGAACTGACTGATATCTGGATGGGCAACTTTCCTTGAAGTGCCCGTTGTGTCCACAATGGGTACAAAGCCAATTGTCCGGGACCGTGACATACTTGTTGTGAGGGTTGTAGGGAGTTTTCTCCTTTTGGAACCCAATCCCCTTCCTGTTTCCACTGTTATTGAAGTACATGGTTGTGACAGCATCTGTGGACCAGGTCCAATTTAGTGACTTTTTAAGATCAGATTTTAATTTACCTATCTCAGTTTGTAACTGCCTATTTTCCTCAAGCTCACAGCACAAACTTGTTTTGACATCATTCAGTTCTTTTTCAAGCTTGATGTGTTTTTCACTAGCTACTTCTTTTCCTTTATCCACTCCTGCAGTACCAGGTCCTAGTTGGAGTCCCTTTATAGTTTCCTCTAGGTCTGTGATCACAACTAGAAGATCATCTCTTTCCTGCTCAACTGCATTAATCCTCTCATTCAGACTATTCTTTTCACTACTCAGATTTTCCACTATTTCTTTCAAGTCCACTACTACTACGGTTAGATCATCTCTCTCGTTTTCTACCTTTCTTGTTTTTTCTTCCACCACTTCCTTTTCTTTTTTAAGGTTTTTTATGGTCTCCTTAAGGTCCACAACCACCACCACTAGGTCATCTCTCTCATTTTCAACACTGTTGACTTTACACGTTAGAGATTCTTTCTCTCTTTCAAGATCACCTATGGTTTCTTTCAAATCTACCACACACACCACCAAATCATCTCTAGTTTGTTCAACTTCTCCTAGTTCTATGGTCAATGTGTCCTTATCTTCAACTAAGCTGTAATAAGTATCAATGAGAACATTTGACAATGACATTAATTTTTTAAGGGAATAGGACTTCAGATTTATCTGAACATCCCTGAAGTTTACCTCATCTTTGTCATCTTCTTCTTCGTCATCAGACTGAGCCATGAGAGCAAACAATGAGTCATACTCCTTAGCCTTGTTCTCTACTGCCATCATAGAGTTGTTTTCTGCTTCAGGTTCCTCTTCTGATTCGCTTGATGAATCTCCCCAAGCGGCAAGAGCCTGTTTCACAACATTGTCAGCTGCGCTTTTTCTGCTGAATCTTTTGTCAGAAACCTGGTTCCGCTTCGCAGCTTTGTCTGAGTTGTGCTTGTAGGGCACCTGCTTCAGGAGCAGGCAATCTTTTATGAAGTGTCCGGGATTGCCACATTTATGACACATGTCATAGTTTCTAGGCTTGCTTGAGCTTCCTCTTCTTGGTATTCCTCCGTTCCTTTGAACCATCATCTGAAATCTCTTGGTGAGATAAGCCATGTCATTGTCCTCTTCGCTTGACTCATGCTTTTCAGCTTGAAGAACCAGGTTCTTCTCCTTCTTAGGTTCTCTCCTTTCACTATCCTTCTTCCTTTTCATCTCATATGTTTTCAGATTTCCAATCAACTCATCCATTGTTAGAGTTTGCAAGTCTTTTGCTTTAGTGATAGCATTTACTTTGCTTTCCCAGGAGCTAGGCAGAACACTCAGAATCTTTTGCACTAGCTTGTTTCTAGGAATGACTTCTCTTAATGAGTGAAGCTCATTAATGATGGAAGTAAATCTAGTATGCATATCATGTATGGATTCATCGTCCCTTATCCTGAAAAGTTCATACTCAGTAGTGAGCATGTCAATCTTGGACTGCTTCACTTGTGTCGTTCCTTCATGCGCTGTTTGTAGGGCTTCCCAAATTTCTTTGGCTGATTGGCATATTGAGATCCTGTTGTACTCGTCAGGTCCTATACCGCATACCAGAATTTTCTTTGCACGAAAGTTCTTTTCCACTGCTTTCCTGTCAGCATCGTTGAAATCCCTCCTGGTCTTTGGCACCAGCAGACCTGCCTCTCCAACCTTATGCATATGAACATGAGGACCATCACAGATGATGTCCCATAACTCAGAATCTTCAGCCATTATGAAGTCATGCATACGGGTTTTCCACCACCCATAGTACTGACCGTTGAATCTAGGAGGTTGATATGTTTATTTTCCTTCTTCAAAGTTTTGTGGAGCAGCCATTACAGATCCTTTCTAGGTGTTAGCCGTTTAGAAAGTGCCTGCTCTGATACCAATTGATAGTTTCTATGAGTCCACCAAACTGTAGAGATACCGGGTCCTCTACTAGTTCCCACAGATGAGTAAACTAGAAAGCAAGTAAAGGAGACAAGGGATTTTTACGTGGGAAAATCCCACTCAAGGGGACAAAAACCACGACCTACACTTGTAGGATTTCAACTTCACTAACTTGTAATCTAAACTATTACAAGCCACTTTGTAATGAACTTCTTACAAAGACTTTAACACACTAACTTGTAATCACTATTACAAGCCACTTTGTCACTCTCTAGTTACACTTGTGACTACACTAGTCACTACAGAAACACAAGAGGTTTATGGTTGAGAGATTCCTAACAAGGTGCTTCTACAAAAGCAAATGGAATACAATGAAAACAAAATGCAAGATTACAACTCAACTAAGGACACTAACGACACAAGGTGAAACTGGTCCGTCTTAGTGGAGTTGTCTTCTTGCTCTTGACACACTTGAGTCTTCAATGCTAGAGCCCTCTTTAATGCTTGAGAGATGTTTTTAGTAAATGCTCAAGTGAATATCTTGTTTGTCTCCAAACAAGATATTATATCCCTAGGACATTCCAAGGAGGATGCCCATATCTTGAAAGTACACTTCACAACCAATGGGAAGTGACTGCTGCACTGTTACTGCACTGTAGCGTGTACAGTTGCGGGCAGTCACTTTTCTGTCACAACTTTTACAACTGTAGAGTTGACTTGTACTTTCGTCTGTGAGACTGTCAAGGGATCAGGTCCCTCAGTTGTTTCTTATGAGTTCAACAGTACACTGTCCAGAACTCCTTGAGTTAAAGCTGACTGGTTGTGCTGGCCACATATCAGGTCCTTTATCTGGTTCTTTACATGAAAGTTTGTTAGATCATCAAAACAGAATACATCCCATCATTTACTCTCTGTCATTCTTAATACAACATACCAAACAATGAATAAACAACAATCTCAGCATAACTTATCCCAATATAACTTATACCAGTATAAATCATATTCCAACCAAACGACCCCTTACTTATTACCCGATTTTCTCATGAAGGGTGTCAGACCTATAAATTTAAAGTATTCGAGTTAGATATAATCAAGCTCGAATTGAAAGAGATTAACACCTTGGGAGATTCAGCAATTTTTTTGTGCCTTAATGGAGCAACTTCCGTCTACTCTTCTAAATTTATAGAAGTCAAGCCTAATCACATATACTTTACGGATGATTGGGGAGAGGAATTTAAATACGTGGAAGGTGGTGATGGAAGAGATACGGGGGCTTACAATATTGAAGATGGAAAAATTGAATCTTCTTATCCCGGATTGTCACTAAGTCCTATTTCACCGCCTACTTGGGTTACACCATCATTTTGATAATGTGATTGCGGTCATTATTTAGGGATTCAAACATTTTTTTTTAAATATTTTGAATCATTAGCTATGTTAGACTTGTACTGTTCATGTAGTTTCAAACATGTAAGTTTTATTTCAAGAGATATGAAGAATCTATACCTGAATTCATATTGAAATTAAGTTTTTTGACCCTCATACTCCGAACCCTTCACATAAATTGGGACAGTATCTGTTGTTTGGTTTATTCAGTTTAGCCTTTTGTTGCATTTTTTTTTTTTGTTGATTGACTTGGTTGCTTTGATTCTTCATTTAAGATTAACTTTCGATAAGTAATCTTATTACTTCATAGCACCAAGGAGGAACTATCTAGGTATGGAATTATCTTGATGGGGAATTCAGTTGTTTCCTATGCAAGGAGTGTGCTGAGAACAACGACTGTATGTTTTTTACATGGCCAGTTGTGGCAGATTTTCCCCATTTAACATGTACCCATATTTTTAAAATTATTTAACTTATACCCTAAGTTTTACAATTCCAGGCGCTCCTTCTTCCGACTACCTGTGTAAAACTTTAGCTTATTTAGTGCTGAAACTTTTACAAATGAACTAAATAACTTCATCATCTTTATCTGAAGTTTTTGAAAAAGCTTTATGACAAAACTAAACTTCAGCTTATTTAGTGCTGAAGTTTTTACAAAAGAACTAAATAACTTCAGCATCTTCTGCTGAAGTTTTTGAAAAAACTTTATGACAAAACTAATGAATCCAGGACAAAACTTCAGTTTTTTTAGTGCCGAAATTTTTACAAATGAACTAAATAACTTCAGCAGCTTCTACTGAAGTTTTTGAAAAGCTTTATGACAAAATTAATGAATCCAGGACAAACTTCAGCTTATTTAGTGCTAAAATTTTTACAAATGAACTAAATAACTTCAGCATCTTCTGCTGAAGTTTTTGAAAAAGCTTTATGACAAAACTATTCAATCCAGGACAAAACTTCAGCTAAAACATGCTTAAGTACAACAAATAGAGAACAAAACTTCAGCTAGTAGAATGCTTAAGTTCAACAATTACAAACAACTTCAGGCCCGTCTCCTAGAATGCTGAAGTTTGTGTGATTGTCTTTGCTACTTCAGGCCCGTATGCCTGAAGTTTATGCGAAAAATGGGTACGCTTGCAAAATTTTTTGCAAAGCGGGTATAAGTTAAAACGTGACCCGAAAAGCGGGTATAGGTGCAAATGCCCCAGATTTTCTTGAGCATGGTTGGTCTAAAATTGGTTACGCTAGAATCTACTATGGATCTGGTCAAAATGCTAGAATAATGTACAAGGTAATGTAAGGCAAAAGAAGTGGAAATCTATTACAAACTTGTATATGGTGGACTGTGTGGAATGCAAGGTGTTTTGAAGATATCAGTAGTCCTACGCACTGAATTAAGTCTAATTGTATTTTGTCCTTGTACTTTTGGTGTAAAGAAAATTATGTAGAGGATGCTGAATCTTTACTTGATTTTCTAGGATCCTTGTGAATAATTGCAAGTAGTTCTTGTAAGATGAACAAGACTTTGCTCAGTTTCCTTAATGCTGATGAATATACTGATTCTGCATTTCCCTTCACAAAAATCAGATCGGCTACACAAGTTGTAACTTCTTTTCTTGTCTGTGGAGACCTCAATGTTACTCACTACACGAATTAAAGAACAATCTCAGAGGCTCACTGGCAGCATGTCAGATTCATCCTGCTTTATGGAGGAGCTAGAACTAATTGACCCCCCACTCCGTATTGGTTCTTTTACTTGGTTCAAAGGTGATACAGTATCAGCAGCTTCCAGAATCGGCTGGTTCTTTTTTTTTTTTTTTCCGTGTAATGGGATGAAAATATAGTTTTGTTGGACAACTATGCTTCCAAGGCCTATTACAGACCATGCTCCTTCGTTTCTGCAATGTGGAAAGTGGCAACAAACAAATTCGTACTTTAAATTCGAGAACATGTGGCTGGAATTTGACGGTATTGTTGATTTAGTGGCTGGTTAGTGGAGTAATTTCATTAGCCAGGGCCGAACGAACTATGTTTTTTTCTGTCAAAATGAAGCGTCTCAAGAACAAATTGAGGAACACAAATAGCTTCTGAAGACTCGGTAACAGAAGAAGCTTTGTGTTAGGGACATATGGATCGAGGAAATGCCCTTGAAGATCACTTACCCAGCTAAAACATTGGGACAAAAATACCTTTTTCTTACCCAAAATAGCAAACCCGCACAAGTATTACAACCATATTGATAGGCTTCTGGTGAATGGGGAAGTTGTTCATGACGAGCAGATTGTTTCCAATGAACTCCGCTTTTTAAAAAAAAAGTTTGTACTCATAGTCAGAACAGCAAAGGCACAGCTGGTTTCCTGGGAATCTGCCTGCTATCACAAGGGAGGAAAATGAGTGGTAGTATAGGGAATTTGAGGAAGATGAAGTTAAAGGAGTTAGACAGCAGTAAAGCAAGTGATAAAGCGTCGGACTGGACGGTTTCACTTTGGGATTCTACAAAAAGTGATAAAAACAGACTTGTTGAAGGCTTTACACCATTTTCATTTAGCCGCTCAGTTTGGATAAAGTTTTAATGCCACTTACATTGCTTTGTTTCCCAAGAAATCGCGTGCCAAAGAAGTCAGGGACTATAGGCCCATCAGTTTGATTAGTAGCTTTTATAAGATTGTGTCCAAGCTATTATGAGAAAGACTGTAGTAAGTCATTGAGAAGTTGGTTGGTAGTTAGTATTCATAAAGGGAAGACAGATAAATGCAATGCAGCTCTTATCCCAAATGAATGCATAGACACAAGGATCAGAGCAAAGACGTCAGGGATTCTTTACAAGCTAGATATAAACAAGGCTTTTTATAATGTCCATTGGAAATTCCTCTTGAACCTGTTAAGTAACATGGGCTTTGGTCAGAAATGGGTCAGCTGGATTCATTTTTGTATCTCTACAGACAGGATGTCAGAATTGATAAATGAGTCGCACAAAAGGTTTTTCCAGATGCACAGGGAACTAAGGTAAGCCGACCCTCTGTCCCCTTTCCTTTTCTTCCGGTTTATTGCTAATTTTTCATTTTCTGGATTTGTATTATGTTAGCTCTGCGTCTCGGACTATGTAAAGGAGTTAGTTGGATGCATAGAGGTGCCTTGATGGTGTCACACATGGCACTGTGTAACTAAGTTAAGCTTAGAAGTTAGTTGCAGTTAATAGATTTAGTTAGTTGAGTTAAGTAGGTGGTTGTGTAAATATAAATATACAGTTGGCATAGATATTTTAGCTTATCTCGTTTCATTTCTTCGTATACACTTCTAGAAATCCGGAAAAAAAACGATCAAAATTTGCGACCAAAGTTGGTCGCTAAATTGGAGAAAATTATTAAATAATTATTTTAAATAGTTTACCGACCAAAGTTGATCGTTTTTTGGTCGATAAAGTGGTCAACATATTGACCGGGCTGGTCAGACTTGCTTGGTCAAAGAAATATTGAAATTTGGTCGTTAATGTGGGACCCAATTATAACGTTTTAATAATTATATTATTATTTAAAATATTTTATAAAATATAAATAAATCTGATTTAAATTTAGCGACCAACTTTGGTCGCTAATTTTAATTTCTGGATAATTAGCGACCAAAGTTGGTCTCTTTTCAGGTCAACATTGGTCAAAATTTAAAATCACTTTTATATTTACTATCTAAATAATATAAATGTAACCCGTTAACACTTTTGTAATACAAGAGATGAATACACTAAAATATATCTAACATGCTATATATGCNTCGAGACGTTTTATTTTAAATATTCAACGATGCATCTGAGTAGGTTATAAGTCGATGAATCAATTTACACACAGATATATTTGATGAAAAATTTATATACTAATTAGGATCTTGACAAGTCTATCAATCCCTAAAAGAACCCGAGGCACGACTTGGAGGGCCTGTTTAATACAGATGGATGTATCCCTTTGAGAGGTAATATTATAAGTTTGATGTAATTTTCTGTTTTATTTGAATGTTCTTGGCTAATCTGAAATTATGTAGGACAATTGGCAAATGCAAACAATTTTCTAAGCAGAGGAATATGATTGAAGGATCTATATGTGAAGCTTATCTTGAAAAGGAAACTTCTCATTTTTGCTCTTATTATTTTGCTAGGAATAGGCCCAATAGGCACACGGTCGAATATGTGAATGATCCATTATATCTGCCTATGTCCATATTCAATCAACCAGGCCGATGTTCTAAGGATGTTAGAANGGTTCAAACAATTTGTAAGTTTATCCTTATAATATTCTAACACTATGTAGGTAAACAATGTTTGAAAGTTATGCTAACTTATGAATTTTTTTAACAATATGTAGGTAAATGATCCAAATAATGGTGTAAATCAATTTTTGAAAGATATATCTTGGGGACCTGAGCTTCAGGTCACAACAATGTCTAAGTACGTTGTGAATGGTTATAAGTTTCATACATAGGATTGGTCTAAAAATAAAAATAGCAACAACAGCGGGGTGTGGGTTCAAGGTGGTGATGGCAACCAAGTTGGAGATATTGATTATTATGGTGTGCTCAAAGAAATAATTGAACTAGAATATATAGGTTGGCCATATAAGAAATTGATACTCTTTAGATGCTAGTGGTTTGACCCACATCCAACAAGAGATACAAGAGTACACAACCAATACAACATAATTGAGGTTAATCATACGAGGGAGTATGATCGCTATGATCCTTTCATAATTGCACATAATGTTAGGAAAGTATATTATGCTCCTTATCCATTGCGGCAGAATAAGTCCGATTGGTGGGTTGTAATAAAAACTAAACCTGTAGGTGGGGTGGAAGTCGAGAATGTGTTAGATGATGCATATCAAAACGATATCTCCAGTGTTCACCAAATAGTGGACGAACTTTTAGAAAATGATTTGGAACATCCTGCATACATATTGGAAGAAGTTGATATAAATGAAGTAACAATTATAGAAAATGAGGAAGAAGAATCAACTGATGAAGCTCAAACAAGTGAGGAAGAAGAATTCTCGGACGAGGAACAATACGTCGATGAGCTTTAAAAAGTTGGTTTCTTTAATAACTCTCGTTTTATAGCTAGTTTCTTATATGTTTCAATCTAAATATGTATTATATTATTCAGATGACAGGCAAGGGTCGAGGTAACAATGACCCTACTGGTTCTCTGGGTCGAGAAAAGGCTAGGAAGGGAAAGAGGAGGGTAGAAGATAATACTCCATCTTTTCCACCCTCTTCATAGATGCCTCGGCCTATGTCTTATCCTCCACCCCAGGGCTATACTGAGCTGCTACAGCATCACGAGCCCTACATCTTCGTGCAGACACCAGGTCTTTCATCACAAGGGCATAGGACTATACGTCTGGCATACAGTCCAGCTGCCTCACGACCATGTGGATCGCATCCATCTGCAGCGCATCCATCCATGTCACATCCACATGGATCGCATCCAGCCATGTCACATACACTCGGGTCACAGCTATCAGTATCACAGCCATCGGTATCACAGCCGCTTGCGGTCCATCCAGCTATGTCGCAGTCACAGGGATCACAGCCATCTTCATCAGCGACTCCATCTATTTCAGGCCTTCGCCTGCGAGATAGTAGCTCTGACCCCCCTACACCTTCCACACATGCCTCTAATATACATGCTTAGACGGTGATGACGTTGATGACGAGGAGGTGCATTATGATCAGTATGGCAGGATCATCATAGTCCCTAAGGGTGATGGGTAAGAGTTATTTGTTATTTTTACGTTTATTGTTTTGTACAGTTTGTACTAAGATATTAATGTGCTTTTTTGTTAAATTGCAGGTTCATCCCGAGTAATATTACTACGAGGATAATCACCAAAGCCACCAGACAGCTTTATGATGCCCCTTATACGAGTTTGAGTGTATTCCCATTCTCGCTGAAGAGCAAATTTTCAATCAATTTAAGGTATAAATGTTCTTTTAAGAAGTATAATTATTAATATTTATGATATTTCCATATAATATTTAACTTTTGAAATACAGAGCAATTGTGTATGAGAACACCTCTATAACGCGAAAGTGGCTGCAAATTTTAATCACAAAGCTCGCAAGCGGTTGTCGCATAGTTTCTCCATAGTTAGACAGTTGAACCAGAAGCCTGATTGGTTGATTCAAAATTTATGGGAGGATTTGCAAATGCAATGGCTTACCGCAAAGTTCTTAGAAAAGAGCGAAAAAGGAAAGAAAGCTCGCGCATCTGATAAGGGAGTCTCCTTGCACACTAGAGGTGCGATCAGCCAAGGGACAATAAAAAGAAGATTGGTACGTAATTGCTTAATTTTTTTTTAATTTTCAAAGTATATCTATTATGTTTATTAACTAAAATTTATGAGTTTTTAGGAAAAGAAGTTGGGGCGTCCAATGAAGCAAGATGAGCTATTCAAGGAGACTCATATTGTAAAGAAGAAGAAAGAGGCTGATCCAGAAAGGTGGGTCGAGGGTCGAGCCTCGACTGTACATGCAAATTTTCACTTTTCATTAAGTATTTTGATTTACTTTTATATAAATTTTGAAATACTAACTCAATGTAATTTTTCTTATAGGGTCGCTTCACAGCTGACGTGGAGGAATTCATACGCAGTCAGCCACCTAATGAGTTGGGCGAGGCAATCCAACCTTCGGACGAGGATGCTGAAGGAATATGGATAGAGGCTGCTGGCGGTCCAAAATGGGGGAAGGTATACGGGCTTCCTACTAAGAAATTCCATCGCTATAAGTGTGGAATGCAAGGAATAGGGACTTCCTCGCAAGACGAGCGACTTGATGGGGAGGGCCTCTCCGCTATGCGGAAGACTGTGACAAAGCTCACATCCGAGCTAGAAGCAGCCAAGGAAAGAGAAAAGCTTAGAGATGCTCAGTATGTTGGCATGCAAGCTCAGTACCATGGCATGCAAGCTCAGCTCAAAGCTCTCCTAGCTTTTGGAGCTTTTCCGATTCCCCGGTCTCGTGAGTCATCGCCAGAGGCTCAACTTGAACGCGAGTGTTCCTTCTGTCCTCCCCGTGATCGTTCTTCCCGTCCTCGACAAAATGACCCTTCTTTATACCGTCTTGTTAATGAAGATTCATCAGACGGTGATGATAATGATGTTGTACAAAACACTCCTTGACTTTTATATACTTTGAACTAGAAAAATAGAACCGGTTTTCAAATGGACTTGTAATAATCGTTAACTTAGTTTTGTTAGTTTAATTTGTTAGTTCTATTGAACTTTACTTTGTTGGTTTTAATGTGTTTTAATGTGTTTTAATGTTGTTGTTGTGTTGTTGTTATTGTTGTTGGTATAGGATTGTATTGATATGAATTGATTATATTTTCATTTAGGGAATTTGATATGTTGGCAGGTGGTGTAGCTCCCAAAACAGGCAGTTTATGCCAAAATTATTCCCAGAAAAGCGACCAAAGTTGGTCGCTTTCCTATTAAAAAAATAATTTTCTGGACAATAGCGACCAAGGTTGGTCGCAAATGAACCTAGATTTTAAAATAAGCGACCAACTTTGGTAGCTTTTCTATTAAAAAAAATTAAATTCTGGAAATTAGCGATCAATTTTGGCCACTTATATTTAAAAAAAAATTAAAAAATTAAGAATAAGCGACCAACTTTGGTCGCTATTTTCCAGAATTTAAAATATAATATTTGGTTTACAGACCAAAGTTGGTCGCTAAATTTTGAATAATAATAAATAAATAAAAATCGTAATTTAAATATAGAGACCAACTTTGGTCGCTAAATTTATATTATTAAAATATTTTACTGACCAAAGTTGGTCGGTATTTTGTTTACCGTAAATATTTGGTCCTTTTACCTTAGCGACCAAAGTTGGTCGCTAAGGTAAAAAGACCACCAATATAGCGACCAAGCCAGTTTGGACGCGTTTTGGTTGGTATATTGAGATAAGCGACCAACTTTGGTCGCTATATGTGGTCGTTTTTTGCCTGATTTCTAGTAGTGTTATATATACACTAGCTTGTTGCCTATGCAGTAATACAAAATTCTCTCTCTTCTCTTGAGCTCACATTTGTGTCAATTGCATTGAGTCACTGTTTCGTCATTCAGAATTTGAAACTTAACATATTACCATTTGTTCCGAGTTATCTTGGGTAGGCTGGTTCCATGGAAGACATGATTCAAGGTGTCAATTATGCTTCTGCTGGTGCTTGAATTTATTTTCTCAAGCAACTATCAAGAGAGTACCAAATGCTGACGGTGATGAAGGTTATAGATTTTCGGTGGACGCGGAGCCAACGAGTTCAGTCGAAGAGCGTAACGTGTTTAAGGTTACAGAAGCCTTCGCCAACTTTGATAGGCATAGCATTGCAAGCAAATAGAGCAGAGAGCTTACCCTTTCTTTTTGTTAGAATCGTGAGCAGCAAGCATTTTCTACTTCAACAACTTCCACTTATAGCTTTAACAGTTTTCTTTCAAAAATTTGCTCTAGGGTAGGTTGGTTCCATGAAGACATGATTCATGGTGTCAATTATGCTTCTGCTGGTGCTAGAATTATTTTCTCAAGCAGCTCTGAATTGGTACGTTTTCATAATATTTTCTGCTTTACTCATATAGTAGCATTGGAACTAAAATAATAATCTCCAAGATGTTTTGAAGCAATATCTTCAGTTTATCGGGTAGTATGTTGAATGTGTTAATGCTTAGGTGATCTAATTGATATTCTTCACTGGAAAAATGAGCAAAATCGCAAATTTAACTTCTATTTGTGCTAATGACAAATGGAACCTAAAGCTGTTGCAAAAGGCTAAACATGTAAGTTAGGTTATTATTACAATTTACGTGAACCTATTTCCTTTTTTGTCTGTTCCAAGAAGAATGACCCATTTCTGAATGTAGAAATAATCTAACTTAAACTTTCAATTCTACCCTAAATGAAAAGCTTTTATAGCCACAAAAATATTATGACTTGTTTAGGATCACAATTTTCAAAAGCCTCCATTTTTTTCTTTAACTCCGTGAAAAAATCAGCACTGCCCCTGTGAGATCGGAAACTAGGCCTCTTCTGCCTTTGGTTGATGAGCAACCATTAATCAGCATTGCCCCTGTTGCAACTGCTTCTCAACCTATAACACCAAGAACTTCATGCCCTCTACACCAGTTGCACCTTCTCCATCAGCATCCGCTGCACCTCCTCCACCGGCCACAGACACCCGAGAAGAGGATGTTTTTCCTCCCCGGACCCTTGACCACGGGAATTTGGGGCACAACTACTCACCCCTTCTCCAGATCCACGAGGGATGAGGAATGTCACTATCTCAGTTTCAAAGGGGTGCCATTTGTTGTCCAGGTCGGTGGAGCTTGACAACTATTTGAAGTCGCTGGCTTCAGAAAAAGATAAGAAGAAAATACACTCCTTTTCAGGAGAGTGCATTGTCACGACCCAATTTTCCCTCCGTTAGATATCGTGACGGCACCTAGTCATAAGGACTAGGCAAAGCTATTATTAACAAACATCAAATTAAAGTACAAGAACCGATTAAGTGCTTTTTGAAATAAATCTCAACACTTTACACTTTTCCCAAAACCCGGTAAGTACAAGTCATAAGCTTTAAAAAGGTTACAAGAAACGCCTAAGAATACCACAGTTCATAAATAATTACAACAGTGCAAACAGAACATAAGAGGGTGACTCCGAAACCGCGAACGCTGGATCGGTTTTAATCTTGAGTCTCCACAACAGCAACCGCGCTGCTAGCTATCGATCAACCGCTATGCAAAACCTGGGATTTGCACAAAAATGTGCAGAAGTGTAGAATGAGCACACCACAACGGTGCCCAGTAGTATCAAGACTAACCTCGGTGAATTAGTGACGAGGGCTAGTCAGGACACCCACTGGTCTAATAAATCAAACAGACATAAATATATAAATAACAGAAACTGACGTCTATTTAATGACTACACAATGTGATTAACACATAACAAGTTCAGGCGGAAGGAAAATACAGTAAAATACAACGAAAGATCATGGTAATACACAGAAGGAGGGACGGGAACATAGTCTGAATACCGGAAAACACAACACGGCAAGGACAAGTAATAATTCAGCACTGCAACAGTTTCCACGTCAGGCCTTAGCCAACAACCCCAAGTGTTTTTGGAAATACTTCGAGTGTAAACCTTCACCCGTAAGTTTATATTGAAAGTTTCGAATATAATCATTTCAAATAGAAACTTTTCTTTGAAATATACTTTCTCCGAATATATATATATATAT
>ML282449.1:0-14664 GCA_005239495.1 Nicotiana undulata | reverse complement strand
AGAGAGAGAGAGAGAGAGAGAGAGAGAGAGAGAGAGAGAGATGTGCTCCATCCCCATAAAAAACTAGTCAAAACAATCTATTATACGCTACTTACAAGCATATGTAACTTGAGTCTAAAAGAATAAAGTTTTTTACCTGGAGGAACAAAAAGGATGACTAGCTTGCAATTTGAACTTTGAACTTTGAAATAAAAGTCCTTCAGACATAGTTTTCTTCAAGATAAATGCTTTTCAGCTATACTTTTCAATGTATATATCTTTCGATCATAATCTCTTCAAGATAAATCTACCGGAACTCCGTCCGTAGCTCAGAATTTGTCATGCAGTATAGGGAGATCTCCCGCAATACGTCCGTAGCTCAGAATTTGTCATGCAGTATAGGGAGATCTCCCGCAATACGTCCTTAGTTCCAAAATAAATATGCAGTGCTGGGGGATCTCCCGGAATACGTTCGTAGTCCCAAAGTAAATATGTAGTACAGGGGGAAAGCTCCTGGAATACGTCCGTAATCCCAATTTAAATATGCAGTACAGGGGAAAGGCTCCTGAAATACGTATGTAGTCCCAATTTAAATATGCAATGCAGCCAACAGAGATAACAACCACAACAAGGCAGAAACATCGTACATCGCCACAACAATCAGAAGGCAACAAAAGATAGAAATGCTATGTGCGACGGCCAATCAAATCAAGAACTTAAGTCACCAGCACAGTAGAACTCATTCACAAGGAATAACCACCGAAAGGAAATAATGAGCGTAAAGAACACAGCTTAACCGGAGAAAAACAAGACGTAACAACGAATACACAATATTCAAGTCAACAAAAGGAAACCAAATCATCCCAGCAAGGGAAACAACTATAACCAATCTCGCTTAAACAATTAGCTTCACAGAATAGAACCCAGCTTGAACCAATGCTCAGTAATAGGCAACACCAAGGAAATACCATCAACATGGATAATTATCTAACTAAACCTAAGTAACACTTAAGGGAAAATCACAGAAATCACAATATACGACTCACGGGCATGCTTGACACCAACGTATAGATATTCTAATTACTGCGAAATAATTATAGGGTGAGATGATACAAATTCTAGCTAAGTAGGCAGTTTATGAAGAAAAATATAACATAGTGATAGAAGAGGTAAAATCTTCAGCTAAGTCAATTAAGATCAGAAAATCAACCAGGGAAATCTAAAAGCAAGTAATTCTAATTTAAGAAGGAAAGGATGAATTAGCAATCAAGAACGCAGTCATAGAAATTACAACTTCATACACAGGCGTATAAGGACCTAATAACCCTAAAAGACCAACCTATTTGCAAATGAGTTCGAGTACGCACTCGTCACCTCACGTACACGGGCTACAATCAGCATAGAAGACTCAAATCTTAAGGGGTAAACCCCCACACAAGGTTAGGCAAGATACTTACCTCAAAGACGACAAACCCGGTACTCAAGAATGAACTTCTCGGGCGAAAAGACTTCCGGACGACTCAAAATCAACTAAAACAACTTCAAAATACACATAAAACTTGTAAGGAACCATTCTGGATAATAAAGTTTCAATCTTTACAAAAATATAAAAATCGACCCCAAAAGTTGACCCCCGGGCCCGTACCTCGAACCCGACAAATTTTTACGAAATCCGAATACTCATTCCATTACGAGTTCAACCATACAAAATGTATCAAATTCCGATACCATTTGGTCCCTCAAATCACGATTTTTTATTTTAGAAATTTTCTTTCAAAACCAACATTTTCCTTAACTAAAAACACAATTTAAATGATAAAAACAAGGACTTATGGAGTATATTTAATTCTAGTTGAAGAACACTTACCCATTTGATTTATGTGAAAACCCCTCAAGGAATCGCCAAGAACCAAGCTCTAGAAGTCAAGATGTGATGAAAATGGTGAAACCCTCGATTTTGAAAACTTATATTCTGTCCAGTCTTTTGTGCATCGCGAACGTGGAGAATTGGGTGCGTTCGCGAAGAAGGAAAGTGAGTCTGCCCAGTTTCCCATTGCGAACGCGACATTGTGTACGCGAACGCGGAGAAGAGGAACAGGGACCTACGCGAACGCGTAGGCTAATACGCGAACGCGAAGAAGAAAGACCAGCAGCCCACTCCCAGCTCTAATTTCCACTACGCGATCGCGATGGGGTGGGATGCGAGCGCAAAGAACACGGAAGGGAAAACTGTGCGAACGTGGGAGCATAAATGTGAATGCATAGAAGGATTATGAGGTGGTCCGCATCAACACTTTTCGAACGCGAAGGGCTGTTCGCGATCGCCTAGAAGGACATCAGAAGGCACAAAACAGCAGTTCAAAAATGGAAGGAATTGACCCGTGGCCCACCCGGATCACACCCGAGGCCCTTGGGACCCCGTCAAAATGCACGAACAAGTCACATAACCTAACACGAACTCGCTCGAGGTCTCACATCATATTAAACAACGTCGAAACGACGAACCAAACCAAAAATCGAACTTATAAATTTTCAAATCTTCAAATATCAAAACTCATGCCGAAACCTATCAATTCAACCCGGAATGACGCCAAATTTTGCAAACAAGTCAAAAATAACACAACGAACCTACAACCACTTCCAGAATTCCATTCCGACTAGATATCAAAATTTTACCTATCGGTTGAAATCGCCGAAATTTTAACTTTTGCCGAATTACCTCAAATTACTCTACGGACCTCCAAAACCAATTATGGACGCGCGGATAAGTCCAAAATCATCATACGAAGCTTAGACATCACCCAAAAATCATTCTAAGGTCGTTTACACAAAAGTCAAACCTCCGGTCAACTTCCATCACTTAAGCTTCAAAAATTGAAATTTTTCTTCCAATTCGACTCTGGATTATCCGGTAACTGAATCCAACCACGCGCGCAGGTCGATATACAAAATGTGAAGCTGTTCATGTCCTTGTGCCACCGAACGGAGCTTAAATTCTCAAAAAGACCGGTCGGATCGTTACATGCATGTTGAATAATGCCATGCATAATACGGCAACAATAGTGAACTTGTTCTCTTACTGGCTTTTTGTTCATCTGTTATAACAAGGTTTCTGACTTTGATATACGTTTTGCAAGCCAACTTCCTTGCTTCCAAGGGCCTTTAGAGATTGATCCTCGACAAAGAGGGACTTATGTCCGCGGGATTAGTTGTTGGCCGAGAGGGACCAAATTGGTGCTCGCCTCCCGGTGTTGGAAGCAAAAGCCGTCGAGGCGAGTGAGCTAGAGGTTCGATTGTAGCTATGCGGGCAGGAAGTAATGGCCCGTTAGCCAAGAAGCCACTCGGCGAAATGTAAAATTTCAAGAAGCTAAGGTTAAGTGGGCTTAGGTTGAAGATGTTGTGCTCGCTGCTGCCGAGCGTGTGTCTTCCTCCATTGAGCGAGTGAATAATTTAGAGGCAGCCTTGAATTCCAAAGCCGAAGAGATTGCTGCTGCCGAGGAGAAGCGGGCCCATATGACAACCTAGTTTTTGTGCGTCTTATGCAACATTGTAAAAGACATGGGCGTAAGGCGGGACGTTTTACATATGCCTCAACGAGGCGTAAGCCCCATAGATATTAATTTTTAATATTTTATAAAATAATATAATTCTAGTAAACATTTATAAACAGGTAAAATTGCATAANATATATATATATATATATATATTTATTTTTTATTTTTAGAAAGAGAAATCTTCAAGACATAGTTCCTTCAAAATAAAGGGTTTTCAAATATACTTCCCCGATAAATGCCTTTCAAATATCGTTTTCTGCAAGACAAATGGTTTTCAAATATACCTTTGAAATAAAAGTCCTTCAGACATAGTTTTCTTCAAGATAAATGCTTTCCAGCTATACTTTTCAATGTATATATCTTTCGATCATAATCTCTTCAAGATAAATCTACCGGAACTCCGTCCGTAGCTCATATAGAGAGAGAGAGAGAGAGAGAGAGAGAGAGAGATGTGCTCCATCCCCATAAAAAACTAGTCAAAACAATCTATTATACGCTACTTACAAGCATATGTAACTTGAGTCTAAAAGAATAAAGTTTTTTACCTGGAGGAACAAAAAGGATGACTAGCTTGCACTTTGAACTTTGAACTTGCTGCTAGGAAGGAGAATGGAGTTCTCTTTATATTTGTAAACCAAAAAAATTAAATATTCGTTTCTTTTGGGTGATACTAGCATTACTAGCGGAGAACATAAAGAATTGGAAAGATCATGAATTATGGCTTCAATCAATAAAAAAGGTTCACTTTTAAATTTAATACATTTCTATTCCTTTTTAAAACTTTTGAGTAATTACCAAGTTGACTTTTGAGAATTTGAGTATTATATGAAAGACTTATTCAACAAATTTTGTTTTAATTTGAAAAAGTCTCTGGGGCTTACGCTTCACTAAAACAATGTGTCTCAAATGCTCCGAACGCACGGGCGTACTCCCCGAATTGCTGGACGTATGCCTCGAATTGCGGGGAGTACGTCTATTGAGACTTCTGTCCCACACCATCGTCTCGGGGCATTTTTGGTGCGCCTAGCCCCAGGGCTCGCCCTAAAAATGCCTTTTAAAACACTGGTCTTATGCAATTAAATTTTTTTGCAGATGTCCCTATTCAGAAATTGCGTGTACCCTTTAGTTGCAGACTGATTTCGGAGAGTTGGAAACACTTGATTCAGTGTTTGATTTGTTTGCTTTACAATTTGAATGTATCAGGAATGAAAAGGGAGATGCTCTCAGGCCTGGCTGGGGGAAGTCCGCAGATGCGCACATGATTGCAGAAGCGGAGATTGGCTGAAAGAGCTGGGATGCTGGTGCAGAGGGATTCCGCAGGTGCGGGAGTGCAGCTGCGGGAGTGTGACCCCCTGTCAAGTACTGTTGTTGGCACGGAGGTAACCCATAGCTTCTCTACAAATAAGAATACCATCACTGTCAGAACTCAGCAGCAATTGAATCCTTTGACCACAGCGAAGCAAGGGTTAACTTTAGCGAGGCAAGTGCTCTGGTTTACCATGAGTGGCGTCCAAGGTCTCTTTTTACCATTTCAGGAGAAGTGGACACCTAAGCTGTTGACAAAAGTGCCAATTAGACTGGCCTTGGCTCTCACGTCATACAAGGGCGGACCCAAATAGCGATAAGCATGTCAACTTGACCCGCTGCGTCAAAGAATAATAAGGTATATATATATGTATAAATTACGGTTAAAGCAAGATAAATTTTGTATAAAAATTATATTTGAACACACTTGACAGAAACTTTGCTCTTGCAAAAGTGGTCAAGCGGGTTCTAAGTATTGGTGAGGTTGTGTGTTCGAATCCTTTTTCTTGTGCATACTTTATTTTTTTTATTTGTATAAATTGCAACAAGAATCAGAAAAGGAAACAAACCCATAAAGATAGCAGCATATCATAATATAACTGTTTTTGCAATCAAATCAAATAAATTTTTTTGTAGTATACATTTTACTGTTTTCTTTATTTTATTTTATAGTATATTTTCTTTACATAAATTCAATAGAAATTTATTGTACTCCAAAAGGTAATTTTAGTTCTCCCTTTCATAAAATTTGCTAAGACTTGCAAATATGTTTGTTAGAAATTATTTGTCATTTGTTAGTTTAACTTAATTTAGTTTATGTTGGAATTCTTTTCAGTTTTTATATTTAATTTTTTAGTGTATAAGCTCTCTTTCTTTGATTATGGGTATTAATTTAGTTTAGTTTGTAACTCTTTTCTTATTGTCTTCCTTTGCAAATAATAGCTTGTTATTTATAAATGCTAAAAAGATTTTATAATCGATCAAATTTCTTAGAGTTAATAAATTTAAAAATTGGTCATTTTTTTGTTACAATTCAATAAATTAGCTAAAATTAGATTTTAAAATTAAAATAAGCAAAAATTTGTTTAAATTATAAGGCAATTTAAAAGGACTTTATTACGAGATCACCTTGTGAGCAATTAAATGTGCACAACCATATCGATATTCATTGGATTTTGATGCTTCCTTCGCTTTAATGTTCTAGCTTGGACTAGTCTATGTTGGAACGAAGTTGCGATTTGTTTATTTCTCGTTTGAATTTGAAACGTACTTGAAGGCTTAATACCTCGTGTTAGGGATGTCTCACTATTTTGGCCACTCGGATGTTGTATATCATTTGGCTAGTCCTCTTACTTTTCAGCCGTCACAGTTTTGCACTTGTCTATCTTCTAAAATGTTTCTCCGCCCTACCAAACAATCTCAAATAGGACTCAAACTAAAAACAGAAGAAACAGTAGACATACCAGAAAATTAAAGGGAGTCTATATATATTAGGGATTTTACTTGATGGCTAAGTCACTCTTTCCTATAAATAGAGGGGTTTTATTTCATTGTAAATCATCCTAAAATTTAATAAGAATTCCCTCTCCCTCTTTCTCGGCAATATTGTTCTTCTTCTTTTATTGTTTCATAACACGTTATCAGCACGAGACTCTAACCAATTGAATAGAATCTTTGGCATTGAGCATAATGATTGTCAATTGTTCTATGAACTTCCTTCATGGTTAAACAAAATTGATTAGGGAAAGTGACCCATGATGAATTCTGGATTTAAGGTAAGTATTTTACTTTATTTTTCTGTTTTAAATTTTATAATTTGATTTTAAATACAAGCAAAGACAATAAACTTTGATTATAACTCTAATAGAGTTTGCAAGAAATTATAACCACTCGAAGTGGTAAAATTTATATGTCTTGCCATGATCAAATTCATGTATGATTGTGGGCAAAGAAGTGAAAACTCGTCCCCTTGAATTTGCTTCATTCTCATTCCCTTTAAGAGAATGTGATAGCAATATGTGATAAATCTGAAAGAAGACAAAATTATTACCGTGAAGGTATCAAGGGGTGTGGACGTGACACTAGACGAAATTATAATCGTCATCATTGTGATAATGAGAATAATAAGGATTCCCAAAATAATTCTTCACTCTGTGAAAGTAATACCTGTCATGTATTTGACATGAGATTTTGTAAAGCATATATAGATGATTATGGTCCATTCTTGCTGTGAATGTGACAACATATGATTTATGAATACGTATTCATTCTTGGAAGAATATGTAAGTGTTAGTGGCAGTGAATATACCACACTCACCTCTAAGAGGAGGCTTGAGATGAAATAAGAAAATAATGTCATTATTATGGCATGAATCGTCATTGGTCACGTACCTATTGTACGCCAAAATATTTTGGCAATCTGATTACTTAAGGAAAACAGTAATGCAAGAAACAGATCTTGCATATAATTTTGACAATGACCATAATTTATAATTTTCTCTTTAAAAGTGATATTCATCATATGGATGTTGATGAATACGTGGTAGTACTAAATTAATTGAGAGCTCTGGAAGAGCCAATTATTACTATTTTGGAGGAATATAATTGATTATCATGTCAATTTATTGTGTCGTAGTAAGTCTCAAAGAAACTTATTGAGTTTCTAAAGTATTTGCGAAAGCGGTTGGTTATATTGAGACTATAAATAAAGGAAAGATTTAATATCTTCGATTACTACAACTTGTAGCGGGATAATATGTATGTTAAAGTTACCCGCTTTATTCCCCAGTTTGTACTACACAAATAAAAGAATATCACAATAAAGTGGATGTTTAGTGATATAAAAACCCATATCATAATAAACTTGGAGTTTATTGATAATTGCATACGCCATGGTATAAACCAGAACTTTATCAAATTTATTCAGTTGACATAATTGGTTTGGCCATATCAATTTAAATATGATGTGCAAAAATGAAAGAGAATTCACATGGGTAAATATTAAAGAACTAGAAAGTTCTTTACGAATTCTCTTATTTTATTTGTTCTCGCAATTATTATACCAACTAAAATTGAGATTGAATCCCTTGAATTCTGGAATTTATCAAAGGTGAATATGGGCCCATTCACCTGCCATGCATACCATATAAGATGCATCTATGAGATGGTTATATGTGCGATTATTATTAACTCGCAACCTACTATTTGCGAGATAGCTTGCTCAATAATTTAATTTAGAGCATAATTTCCAGATTTTCTATTTAAGATAGTTTATCTTGATAAGTTGGTTTACATCACAGTTGATTTAGAAAAATAATTTATTGAGTGCCTCAACTTAATAACTAAACAATTGCTTATGAGGACAAAGTTATCTATATTAGTTTGATATACATTATATACAGAAGTATATTACATTCTCTCCTCACAAGTGGTTCAGAGTCAGGAACCAAATAATTCCATCTTATTATTATTGCACTACAAGAAATCCACCTTATTGTGGCGACTAAAGTCGCTACAAAAATAGTCGCTGGTATAGGTCATCAGTGGCGACTTGTGTGTTGCCACGCTCCAACCCGTAACTGAAGGGTTTTTGTGGCGACATTACAAGTCGCCGCTAAATGATCATATTTTGCGGCGACATAGTTGCCACAAAAGGTTGAAAAAACTGCTACAAAAAAAATTTCCAAACAAGCATATATTTAATGAGTCGCCACTATATATACCCCTTTAGCAGCGACTATAATCTCCACACAAATAATTCACGTATAGTGGCAAGATTATGTCGCCACTATATATACACCTTTAGCAGCGACTAGAATCGCCACACAAAAATACTAACGTTCAGTGGCAAGATTATGTCGTCACTAGATATACACCTTTAGCAGCGACTAGAATCGCCACAAAAAAATATTAACGTTCAGTGGCAAGATTATGTCGCCACTATAAATGTCTTTTAGTAGCGACTAAAGTTGCCACACAAATATTTAACCATGAAGCTACAATGTTTTCTGTAGCAACTAAAGTCGCTACAAAAGAAATAAAGTTATAGTGGCAACTTTTATATCGCAATAATTACTAATTTTTTGAGAAAACTATATCGCCACTAAAACTTATTTTCTAATCAATTATAACGTCCAAAATTATATAGAGATATTCATATCAATTGACTATCAATATGCAGCCAATAATGTTTGACAAACACCAAAAGAATTTCTCAAGCCGAATATTATAAATATTATCATTACTAAAAAGTCAATTACATATATACTACCCGATACTTCATTGTGCATTGTAATTGTACGTATACATATCCCAAAAAAGATAAAATATTAAGCCTTGTAACTGCTTCTTGCTCGACACCATCCTTGAACCATTGTTTAAGTGCATTGTCCATACTAGACAAAAGTAATATAGAAAAGGAACATAATGAGAATCCAACCATATGAACTAAAATGCAACCATATGAATCATTGTGGGCTAAACATAAACTTTAGACACATTTAGACATTCTGATCAACCATATGAACTATGTGGTTGATTATATCTTGTTTTCATTTCAGAAATGCAATACAACCAAAGAATCTGGTTTAGTGTTTAAATCAATATCTTTGTATTAAAATAAGTTTCCTTCCCAAAGATACTGAAGAGAAACAACCAAAAAGAAAAATAGAAAAAAGGGGTTAGGAGTAGAAAAAAAAGGAAATATCAATAATTGTTGTATTAATGATCTACTTTAGGGAGGATATGGTTATTGCACTTGTCGAGCTAGGTGTAGCTACTTGTGTTGTTGATGATCCAACAATTATTAACAAAAGCACAATAGAATCAAGTATAGGTCTTGGAACAGTCACCAGTAAAGTGACTTGCATCAACCTTTACGTTTTATCAATGTTTTTCTCGCTATAACGCAAATTCTATGTCATTCTCTTTGTATTTTAGCATCAGAGAATCAAGTGTTGGTCTGATTAGTACATGATGACCATCTTTCAAAGGACAGTAAGTACCCCATGTTTTTTTAGTATGCCATTTGGATCATTTGTAACAAGACAACCAAGTCGCCAACCAGGGACAATCCACCTCTTTGATATGGATCCAAGTGTAACTACAGGCGCAATCGATCCAAAGATTCCCATAGGCACAAAGGGATTGCTTGATATGTGGCAGAATCATATCTTACTGCTCTAAGATGAGTCATGAACAATGTTGTATTGACCTTGTATCAATCTAAAAGGAAATATCCTTGTATTGACCTTAGACTCCACTTGTAGCATATCCTTCTTAGGCCGGCTAAAATGCAACCACAAAGCCAGAAATAACCAAACCTAACACCCAAGTGGAGAACAAGAATCTGCTAAAAATGGTAATAACAACAATGTTGGAGCAAGCAAAGAGAATAGTGTCAGCTCCAGTGAGGGCTTCAAGTTGTACTAAAGAAGAGGTGGATGCTATTTTAATACAATGTGGTAGGCTTAGCAGGAGTTGTACTAAAAATGACATGTAGCTGTAAAACATTGAACAAACAGAAAATTACACTAACAAAAGAATTAGCTACTCTTCATAAAGGAGTGGAGCAAGTACCTGTTGTTGTTGCAATCTGGTCAAGAAACTAGCAAATCGTTCTTGCATCTTTTTGTCCACTTCTAGAGAGATCCTCTTGTCTACTTCTGCCTTTGCAGTTTGTCACTCCTCTGCCAACTTCCTTTCCAACTCAATTTCCATATTTCTTCGCAACTCAGCAGCCATTCGTTCACGTTCTTCTTGCAACTTCCTATCCATCTCGGCTTGCATCTCTTGACGCACAATGTCAATAGCAGAAGACACGTTGGACTCTATATTTTCCTGCTGAATGTTACTCTTTTTAGGAGGCTTCTTTCCGTATCCTTTTCCACGAACATAGCCTGTTCTCTCACCAAGAACGGAGGATAGAATCTCATCTCTAGTCATGGGATGCTCGATCTCCTCAGATTGTTGTTGAGTGACAACTTAGTTGAACCTGCCTTTATGCATAATCATTTAAATCAAATCATAATAAAATATATTAAATGAAACTTACAGAAACAGAGAACTTTATAAGTATTTTTAGATAACTACATGAATTTGTTGGGACTGTGAATCCAACCACACCAATTCGCCTCTATCATCCTTGTGTGTATGTTGGATCTCACAAACTTTATCTGGTGTGTCCAATTCTCCAGTAATAGGATTTCTCTGCAATATAGTTCCGGGAAAAAATTATACAAGCAAATATATAAATATGTAAATAACAAAGAAGCACATGTGGGTAAACTTTCTTGGAAGTGATCAAGAAGTAGCAAATCTCTTTAATGAGATAGCAACAGATTTGGTGCCAAATCCTCGTGCCTTTATTCATGTGAAACAGAACATTGTGAAAATTCAGGAAATCAAGTAATAAAGTTAAAACCAAACAAGTTCTTCAGTAAATAAGAAATGCATATTTGATAGTAGGGGACAAAATATATTTTTACCGTAGATTCCTCTACTTCTGCAAAAGACCTTGTACCACAACTATGCTTAGTTACTTGCTTTTCTCTATTTTTTTTGTTCCTCTCACTTACAACCTGTAAGTAAACAGATAATAAATCAGCATTTAAAGAGGCAATCTTCAGGTATTAAGTTAATACCTTAAATTCTGGACTTCCAAAATATTGTATAAGGTATTTCCAATCCTCAAGCTCAACATCTTCAGGTCGATGAGACAATCTTTCTTCATTAGTATTGTACTTAGAGTACAGCATGCTGAGTCGAGCTTTCCATGCTCTAAAAAGCCTCTGCATAGTGCTAATTACAAAGGCCTGAAACCTATGCTCTGGCAACCCGCTGCGAACATCAAATTTATCCTGACAATAAATGTAACATTATATTCAATAACCACATAAACAAACCTTGCAACTTAAAGTCAATACAATATTGAAGTTTATTACCTTGACCTTTAACCACATTACTTCTCCGTGTTTCAGAACTATTTTCTGCCAATGTCCATCTTGGAATGAGATAGTGCTCCTCATGACCAAACCACAGTAATTAACAATATCTCTAGCCCCAGAACCTACTGCTCTATCGATGTCATCAGGAATTATAATTTTGATTTTGCCACCATACTTAGTTTTTACTTCTAAACTTTTAGATTTGTATTTTCCTCTTCCTCTTTTTTTATTGCTGGAAGAAACTGCAAAGTAAAAGGATACTATTGTTCATTAGTAGCTCCACTCAATCAGTAATAATAATTTTCACAAAACAACAAAATAGAGAAACTAACTTGCACAATTTTCAGCCTCCGGAGAGCAATGCACAGCTTCTGCTACATTTCGTGATGATTGTGTTTCTAAAGAAGGTAGTTGAGGAGAGTTAGTAGATACTCGTCCGGTCTGTAAAGGTCCTTGACTCGGGTTACTTGGTTGTCTTATCTCTAGAGATGCATCAGATACTCGCTCGGTATGTATGTGTGGCAGAGACTTCGCCCCAACATTGCCACGTCCTTGAGAATTTTCACGACCACAGCTCGTCCCGCCTCTACCACGTTTTCCTCATCCAATTCCTTTCATTTCCAGCAACAAAACATATTTATGTATTCAATACTGAGAAGTAAGGAACAGTTGGGCAGGAGCAGCTGTATAAGAACCATTACTGTTTATAGTAGAAGCAACCACACATAGAGTTTAATACAGTTGGACAGGAGTAGCTGTATAAGAACCATTACTATTTTCAGCATATCTGTATTCTTTCCATACTTCTTTCCATACTGTTTCATTTGTGAATGAAGAATTTGGAGCATTTGAGATTGTAACTAGTTCCCATCCGTAAGCCGGTGAATGAAAATAACTAGTATTGAGGTGTAACTACTTACAAGTTTTCACTTTTCCCTTTATGTCCATCTAAGGTATTGACTTTAAAGCTAAATGTTGATGGTAGAAATAAAAAGTATACAAAAATGTAAAGAACACCAGATGACATATGTATTTTTGTTGATATTGTTCAAATCAACCAGTTATCAGAAAATGATTATTTATTGAAAGCATCAGTTTGTTTCAAGCCAAAGATTTGTCAGACTATTGTTCTTATCTATGTGCTTTTTTCCTTTTCTTGTTTACTTGCCTAAGAGTGACTGTTTAGATTTGCATCTTCTCAGTATATGGACCTACCATAAATAGCTATTGCCTCTGTTGCTGGTCGAAAAACAGAGCCAAGAAAAAAATTAAGAGAAGAAGAAAGAGGAAGGGAAGAGCCTCTGTTATTTTGCTCGAAAAAACAGAGCACAAAAACAGACTCTTTGTCTCTATTGTTCTCGACAAAAAACAGAGCAATAAAATAGAAAGGAGAAGGGAGAAGGGAGAAGGGAGAAAGAAGCATACCTGGTCTTTCGGATGGCAGAAACTTGATGAAGAAGACAATGGCACTTGGCAGAAACTAGAAGCTTTCAAATGAAGAAGGCGATGGAACTGTAATCGCGAGCCCTAATCGCAACCTTTTTTCAAAAACTTGGCTGCTCTGTTGTTTGAAGTTGAAGAAGAAAGAAATTTCTGAAGTCTTTGCCCTTTTTTTTAAAAAGCGACGCTTCAGTCGCCTCTCGCCACACTGTCGTCTCTCGCTACACAAGTAGAGGCGATCACTTTATGTAAATTGCAATGCAACATATGAAAGAAGCGACATAGTCTCGCATCGCTACGCTACTCGCTATTAGCGACGTAACGCTGGCTATTTACAACACTGCTTTAGCATAATGCTGCAGCAGCTAACAAACAACTGGACAACCACTTGTGGTCAATACATTTTCTTATGTGTGGAATGTCTACCTGACTTACATGGCAAGCCAACAAAAAGTAGCTTCAGCATAATGCTGCAGCAGCTAACAAACAACTGGACAACCACTTGTGGTCAATACATTTTCTTATGTGTGGAATGTCTACCTGACTTACATGGCAAGCCAACAAAAAGTAGCTTCAGCATAATGCTGCAGCAGCTAACAAACACACAAGAAGCATACCAGGTCTGGTCGAAAAACTAAAGACAATGAGAAGGGAGAAGAAGCATACCTGGTCTGGTCTTTTATATGGTAGAAACTTGATGAAGAAGACAATGTCACTTGGCAGAAACTAGAAGCTTTCAAATGAAGAAGGCGATGACACTGTAATCGTGGGTTTTCAGATCAAATTCTCATTTGATGACATTACACAGCAATGGCTACTGAAATCAAGAGGCAAAACTATTAGGAATTGAGAAAGTACAAGAACCATTACTGTTTACAGTAGAAGCAACCACACATATCTCATAAATTTGTAATCCAGAAAGGACACAAACAGATCAAGCAAGGAGATCAGTTTGATACAATAGTTCAAAATTCCCAACTAAACTCATAAACCAGACTTCATACAATACTCATAACAATCTCGAGTAGCTGTCACGAACTCAATTCAGTCACTAATCAACAAAATCAACAAGAAGCTCGAGTCGAATTATGAACTCAAAAAATAAATACAAATATTCAAGCATCAATAATCTTTGGTTCATTGACAGTTCCAAACAAATACATGGGTAGTATAAAGTTATGGACAAAAATACAGAGAATTTTCAAAACACGATGTAACATCTATATCATCAGTCTTTTGCTTCTTAGTCTTCAAGAGGATGTATCAGTGTCCTCCCCATCATCATCTTCAAATAACTCTTCTTCGCTATCTTCACTCTCTGATATTTTTATATGATTGTCATTGATGAAATCATCTTCCTTATTATGCACATTGTTTTTAGCTCGCGTGCTTGCATGATCGTAGTTAATACTTTGTGGTTCAACATTATCCCTATGTAGAGA
>ML282447.1:0-16936 GCA_005239495.1 Nicotiana undulata | reverse complement strand
TTCTGGGAGGATGTTTAGAGTTGTTAGGTTATTATTGGGGGCGTTAGACCTATATAAATTATTCTTTATTGAATAGCTGTTTATTTTGCATTATGAACTGTTAAATGAGAACAAATGTGTAGTAATGTGATGGTTGGCTAGCCTAGTTCCACGATAGGCGCCATCACGGCCTGTTAGGATTTGGGGTCGTGACAGACACTTACCTCAATTTGGCCAAACCAATACTCAAATTAGCTTTTCCTTTACAAAGTCACCTCCGCTCGACTCAATCTAGCCAAAGATGACTTAAATACATTAAATAATTTCAATTAACAAAGCTATGATCCTTATTTAATTTGCAAAAAGTCAACAAAAGTCAACCCCTAGGACCGCACCTCGAAATCCTATAAAATTAACATAACTCGAACACCCATTCCGATACGAGCTCAACCATAGCAAAATTATCATTCTGACATCAATTCGTCCTTCAAATCCTCATTGGTACATTTTGAAAGATTTTACAATTTTCACCAAATATTCCTTCAGATTCTCATGAATTTGATTTTAAATCCAAGGTATAATAACAAAAGATAATTGAAAATTGATTAGAGGTACTTACCCAATGAATGTAGATGAAATTCCTCTCTCAAAATCACCCACTCTCGGACCTAGGGTCAAAATATGACAAAATGAAGCTAAAACTCGGAATGCCAAACTATTAGCAGGCTGTAGATGTCACATTTGCGACATGGGGCTCGCAAAAGCAACCCTTGACAGGCCAAGCCTTCGTCGGAACGCGATTCAGAATTCGTAAATGCGCACTCTTCAGGATTCACAAAAGCGATAGATTCTTTGCCGATCCCCTCCCTAGCAGCCCAGGTTCGCAAATGCGAGGCTACTTCACAAATGCGGTATTCCCATTTGCGAAAAAAAAATCACAAATATGAAGAAATAAGAAGCAACACACATAAATTTAACAAAACACTCCGAAACTAATCGGAAACTCACCCCAGCCCCCGAGGCTCCAAACCAAACACCCACATAAGTCTAATAATATCACACGAACTCGCTCGGGAGATCAAAACATGAAAATAACCTCTAGAATCACAAATTAGATGCCAAAACACATGAAAAACACAATGAACTTCTAGAACTTCTAGAATCGCAACCGAGCGTCCGAACCATATCAAATTAACTCCAAATGACACCAAAATTTGCAGGCAAGTTCCATATGACAAAACAGACCTATTCCAAGTTCCGTAAACAAAATCCAAACCCGATAGAATTAAAGTAAAACTATGGTCAAACCTAGGAAAAATCTAAACCTTTAAATTTCCAACTTCCACCAAATGACACCGAAACCTTTTAGAAACATCCAAATGAAATTCCGGGAATACTCCCAAGTCCAAAATCACCATTCGGACCTACTAGAACCATAAAAATTGTGATCCTAGGTCAAATACTCGAAAGTCAAACCTTGGTCCATTCTTTCAACTTCGAGCTTCTCAAATGAGATTCACTCGTAAAAATTCTTTCCGAACCTCTCAAAAACCTGAACTGATGATGCATGCAAGTCATAATGCACTGTATGAATCTACTCGTGACCTCAAACTGCCGAGCTGGACACAATTTCTCAAAACGACGAGTCAGGTCATTACACGACCATAAAAGTCCGACCCTATCCAGAGAGATCCTAACC
Organism: Nicotiana undulata; assembly: GCA_005239495.1. Taxonomy (NCBI): domain Eukaryota; kingdom Viridiplantae; phylum Streptophyta; class Magnoliopsida; order Solanales; family Solanaceae; genus Nicotiana; species Nicotiana undulata. The sequence continues at coordinate 15,258 of ML282447.1, read as the reverse complement.
TGATGTGTAAGTATTATGGCACTCATGGCCAAAGGACCAATGACTGCCGACAATTGAGAGAAGAAGTTGCTCAGTTATTCAATAACGGGCACCCCCGAGAGTTTCTGAGTGATCGAGCCAAAACTCACTTGAGGAACAGGGACTCCAACAAATGGACCAAACAAGAAGAACCTCAACATGTCATCAACATGATCATCAGAGGGGTCGACGTCCCCCAGGGGACAATGATAAAGCGTACTAAAGTATCCATCACGAGGGAAAAGAGCACCCGAGAATACATCCCGAAGAGAACCATTTCATTTAGTGACGAGGATTCCGAAGGCACCGTACAACCTCATAATGATGCACTGGTGATATTCGTACTTATCAATAAATATCGAGTTAAACGTGTGTTGATTGACCCAGGAAGCTCGGCCAACATAAGATTGAGGGTTGTAGAGCATTGGGGTTACAAGACCAAATACTGCCGACGATTTGGGTATTGAACATATTTAACATGGTATGCGAAACTACTAAAGAAATAACCCTTCTAGTGAACACCGCTCAGACGATCCAAGATACAAATTTCTATGTGATCGAAGGGGACATGGGGTATAACGCCTTATTTGGAAAGCCATGGGTTCATAACATGAGAGCGGTACCCCCAACCTTACACCATGCACTGAAGATCCCTGTACCGGGAGGAATCAAGACGGTCTACAGAGAGTGGCCAATCGCAAAGGAAATGTTCGCAGTCGATGAGGTGACCTAGGTGCCTGTGGTCTCGGCATCAAAGAACATGGAGCCGACCAGGAATGAAGAGATTAAATAGCAATCATCGATACCGGTCCCGACCGAACCGGAAGAACAAAGGGTAGATGAGGAGTATGATTACGGAGTTCCTAGATCGTTCATATCTCCTGATGATTCTGATGCTACCAAATCGATGGCCGAGGAGCTGGAACAAGTTATAATGATCGAACACTTACCCAATCGAAAGGTATACCTGGGCATGTGGTTAACTCCCGAGCTCAGGAAAAACATCATTGAATTTCTTATAGCTAACATAGATTGTTTCACTTCGTCCCATATTGACAGGGATCCCGCCGGAGGTAACCAATCATAAACTGAGCTTGGACCTGAAGTTCCATTCAGTTAAAAAGAAAAGCAAACCGCATTCCAAGGTCAATCCTACATTAATCAAGGACGAGGTATCTAAACTCATTAAAATAGGGTCTATTCCGAAAGTTAAATACCCGTACTGGTTAGCTAACGTAATAGTATTGCCTAAAAGAGAAATAAGTTAAGAATGCATGTGGATTATAAAGGTCTGAACAAAGCATGCCCTAAGGATTCTTTTCCTTCGCCTAACATCGATCGGATAATCAATGCGATGGCCGGGCATGAGATACTCAGTTTTCTCAATGCTTATTCCGGGTACAACCAAATTTTGGTGGACCCAGCCGATCAAGAAAAGATTTCTTTTATTACTAAATTCGGCACTTATTGTTATAACGTGATTCCATTCAGATGAAAGAACACCGGTGCCACCTATCGATGCCTAGTAAATGAGATGTTCAAAGAACAGATAGGAAAATAAATGGAAGTTTATATTGACGACATTTTAGTCAAGTTCCCGCGAGCAGAGGACCATTTGAAACACTTTCAGGAAACTTTTGACATATTGAAGAAATATATGAAGCTTAACCCGGAAAAGTGCGCATTCGGGATCGAGTCTAAAAATTTCCACAGGTTCATGGTATCCAATCGAGGGATCGAGATCAATATTGACAAAATCAAGGAAATAGAAGACATCACTGTGGTGGATAATGTCAAGGCCACTCAGAGGCTGACCGAGCATATAGCCACCCTGGATCGATTCATATCAAGGTCCTCGGATAAAAGCCATCGATTCTTCTCAATGTTGAAGAAGAAGAATAATTTTTCCTAAACTCCGGAATGCCAACAAGCTTTGGAAGAACTCTAGCGATACCTTTCAAGTCCGCCCCTGCTTCAACAAAGGTTGATGAACATCTATACCTTTACTTGGAGTTTTCCGAGGTGGCGGTAAGTGGAGTCTTGGTCCGGGAAGAAGAAGGTACACAATTTCCTATTACTTTGTCAGTAGAACTCTAGGCGAGGCCGAAACAAGGTATCCTCACAGAGAAAATTAGCTCTCGCTTTGCTAAGCACCTCCAGAAAGTTAAAACCGTACTTTCTATGCCACCCCATATGTATCATAACCTCTTACCCACCGAGGAACATCATGCATAAACCCGAGATCTCGGGCCGGTTGGCCAAATGGGCCGTTGAAATCAGCGCATACGATATCGAATATCGACCCCGAACCACCATAAAATCTCAAATTTTGGCATACTTCGTGGCCGACTTTACGCCGACCATAGTGCCCGAATTTGAAAAGGAATTGATGTTGACCTCGGGGACTACGTCAGGAATTTAGAACCTTTTTATGGACGGTGCCTTGAACTCAAAGGGTTTCGGGCTTGACATCGTGTTGAAACCACCTACGGGGAATGTAGTTAGGCAGTCTATTAAATCTGCGAAATTGATTAACAATGAGGCCAAGTATGAGTCCATGATTGCAGGTCTCGAATTGTCCAAAAGCCTTGGGACCGAGGTGATCGAAGGTAAGTGTGATTCCCTCCTCGTGGTAAATCAAGTCAATGGGACGTTTGAAGTGAAAGAGGAATAAATGCGAAGGTATTTAGACAAGTTACAGGTAACGCTGTGTCAATTTAGGGATGGAACCTACATATGTGCCTCGTGATCAGTACAATGAGGTCGATGCTCTAGCTAACTTGGGGTAATCGATTGATGATGATGAATTCAGTTCGCGAACAGTCATTCCTATCATGAAGTCGGTGATCGAAGAAGGCCACACCGAAGTAAACTCGACAAGTTTAACTTGGGAATTGAGGAACAAGTGCATAGACTACTTGAAGATTGGGAAATTGCCCTCAGATCCAAAGTAATTAAGAGCCCTGCGTACCAAGGCTGCCAGATTTAGCTTGGTCGAAGGGGCATTGTTCAAGAGAACGTTCGATGGCTCGCTAGCCAGATGCTTAGGACCGGGACCGAATACGCCTTGAGAGAAGTTTATGAAGGCACTGGCGAAAACCATTCGGGGGCAGAATCTTTGGTTAAGAAATTAATCAGGGCCGACTATTATTGGACCGAAATTGAGAAGGATGCGAAGGAGTTCGTACGAAAATGCGACGACTGCCAGTGACATGAATCGATGATCCATCAACCGGGAGATCTACTCTACTCAATCCTGTCCCTGTGGACGTTTATGAAGTGGGGAATGGACATCGTCAGTCCCCTACCATGGCACCTAGTAAAGCTCAATTCATACTATTCGTGACCAATTATTTTTCCAAATGGGTCGAGGCTCAAGCATTCGAAAAGGTCCGGGAGAAAGAAGTCATTGACTTCATCTGGGACCACATAATGTCAATTTCATATACTGGCCGAAATAGTATGCAATAATGGAAAACAGTTCATGGCAACAAGGTAAATAATTTTTTTGAAGATCACAAGATTAAGAAGATCCTATCAACACCTTACCATCCTAGTGGGAACACATGTGAAATCAACAAAAAAGACCATACTTCAAAACCTAAAACCTAGGTTGACCGAGGCCAAAGAGAAATCGAAAGAAATCTTGCCCGAAGTCGTGTGGGAATATATTACAACCTCGAAGCTTAGTACCTAGGCCACTATATTTTCGTTGGTCTACATGCAAAAACCTTGATACCAGTCAAAGTGGGAGAGTCAAGCCTCAAATTCTAATATGAGACCGAAGAGTCAAATGGCAAGGCCATGATCACGAGCCTGGAACAATTGGATGAAAGACGTGAGACCGCTTTAGTCCGATTGTATAAAGATACTACAACTGAAGATCCAACCTCCCACACTTCAAGATCGGGGACTTGGTGTTGAGGAAAGTGACATTACACGCCCGGAACCCGAATGAGGGAAAGCTGGGACTGAATTATGAAGGACCATATCGAGTCATCAGAATTACCGGCAAAGGCTCATACAAAATCGAAGCAGGAAATAGTGTGCAACTACCGAACTACTGGAATGTGACACACTTAAAGCGGTACTAGTGTTAAGGTACAACCTCGATTACCCTTTAATCATGTTAAGAATCGGAATAACACTTGAAGGCAACGTCCAAGGATGGATGTGGCTATTAGGTCTGAAAGCACGCGTTGCACTCTTTTTCCCTTGAACCGGTATTGTCCCAAAATGGGGTTTTCCGGCAACGAGTCAACAGTAAAACATGCTAACTTAGATTCGAAGATTGGTCTCAGACCAGATTCAATGATTGTTTACTTCATGTCAACAGTATCTGAGCCCTCTCAATCTTGACCTCGAATACTAGGGGCCATTACCCTCGGATTAAGGATTGAAGTTTTTAGCAAGGAAAAAAGAAAAATTCTGTATGCTGGAAGCTAAGGCTTGGTGGTTAGGATTCACTGTAAGGTCCAAACGGTCGTATGAACCGTGCTCACATAGTCCACTCTAGCCACGATACAAGTTTTATGCGCTTTCGATCATGTACTTTACGCACTTAGCAAGAGCATCATCTAAAATCACTTAAGCATATTGAAAACCTTCGATTATACCGAGGTTTCAAAGACTCGATCAAATAAATTTCATCAAGGCCGGGTTTCGTTCAGACCTTTGAAAAACGAACACCCCGTAACTACACTTGATTCTATGCCAAGGCATAAAAAATGTTACATAAATTAAAATTATAAAAAGATGCTGGAAAAGTAAAGATGAGATATTGCCAGAAAGGGAAAATTTCATATATATTCCAAAGTATATTTACAAAGGCCCAACAAAAACGGCCTAAAAATAAACAAAAAAATATATACATGAGACAAAAACTAACAAAACACTAAGACATCTACGCCTGGTCGTCATCGGGGCCCAATTGTCGCCAGAACTGTTGTAGCCTTCGGATCCCTCAGAATCCTCGGAGAATTCGGAACCTTCAGGCTCGTAGAGATCCTTTACCTCGACCTTGAGCCTTTTTACTTCCTCGATCTTATCTGATAGGTCAAAACCTCGAGCGTGTATTTTTTCTAGGGTCTCTCACCGGGACAACCGCTTCACATATTCAACCTTTGTCTTTAGGTGGGTCTCGGCTTCCTCCACATCGGCCTTGTATTGGGACACCATTTCTTTGGCATCGGTGAAGGTTGTGTCCAATTTGGACTTCATTGCCTCACATTTTCTGCCGAGGGCATCCCGTTACGCAATGGCCGAGCTTTGGTGTACTCGGAGTTCATCATTCAGTTGAGACCATTTGTCAGCTTTATCCTTTGCCACCCAGAGTTGGTTCACAATCGATTTCCAGCTCCGCCTTAGCGGTTTGCTTCTGAGCCCTGTCCAGCTCGGCCTGAAGGTCCTTGACGGCCCCGTCCTGTTGCTTACTGAGGAGCCGGTATATTCCCTTTTTTCGGACCTGATATTTGAGCTGGAACTCGAGTTGACTGATTTCTGAGCGGTACCAGAGGAAGCTCTCATGGTGAAGCACTGAGTCTGTAAAATAACAAAAACGATAAGGGACATCAGAACTTAAGAGGAGTCCACAAGGGAGTGTAAAAGTGTTGATGCCTTACCCGACTCAACGCCTCAATTCCCATTGTACCTCGTTGAAGAGACTTGACGCGCCCACCTCGTTCATCTTTTCCGCTATGCCCACTAGAGCGGATAAAAATCTAGCATCTTTCGAGATCGTAAGAATGTCTATTTTCTTGCGGGTCGGGTCCACGCTCGGTGCGGGGAACTACTTCACTAGTTTTGGGCTTGAACTCAGCCCGCCAATTTTTGAGGGCACGTCATTCTTCGGGATCTCCAGGTCTCTCAGCCCAGAAAAATCTTCAAAAGTTGACATACCCACACCATTGAAGAAGGAGTGGAGAGGGTCGTCTGCAATGTGAACTCCTTCGCTTGACTTTTCCTTACCTGTTGGGCCTCTTCAAGCATGGATTCGGTGTAGGAGGACGTCTTGATGATGTCTGTCACATCGGTCGCCTCCTTCAAATTAGAAACGACGTCTTGGGAGGTCGCAGCCCTAGTCCCCGTCTCCACTTTGGCCTCCCGAGTCGGAAGGCGATCGACCTCGTGACTCCTTTCCTCGGATGCCGCTTGGTCTCGGTAGGGGTCGATCCATGAGGGATGAAGATGTTGTCTTCTTCAGACTCATCCCTGAGCCGGTGAAGCGAGTTAGAATTCGGTACCAGGGACTTAGTGTTCTTCTTGGTCTTACGATCACGGGTGGCCGCTCTTTTTTTTACCTTCACCTCGGGGTCCAGGGAACCAGAGGATTTTGTTTTCCTCTTTTTCTTCTATCGACCTAAGTTCGGTGGTCTTAGGCAAACTTGTGAAGGAAAAAGAAAAGGTCAGCGTTATGTAAGTTTCAGGCATAGTAATTACTATTTAGAGGAGAGCCTTACCATGAGAACGGGACTCCCATCTGCCTTTCGAACGTTTGTGCCACGCGCGCTCGAAGAATGACATCTAGTTGCTGATGCCTTTGATCCACTCGTTGAGTCGGGGTACAACATTGGGAACCAAGGCAATAGCTGAATGACAACAAATACTTATGGTAATAAAGGAAATAAAAGAGAATTGACACTTAAGGAAAGACTAGACTTACGAGATGCATTCCATGTTTGGGAAATGGAAGAAACTCGAGAGGGATCAAGTCTTCACTTTTCACCCGAATAAAGCGCCCCTGCCAGCCTCGATCTCGATCCTCGTCGATTCTCGAAAAGGGAGCCTTTCTGGCCCGACGAATGAGCTTGATTGGTCCCCCTCAGAAAATTACTGTACAAATGAAGTAGGTGGTCAAGGGTGAACGGAGGAGATTCGGTGTTGTTCACAAAATAATGTAAGAGGATCATGATCCTCCAAAGAGACGGGTGGATTTTCCCGAGGCACACCTTGTATCTCCTGAAAAAGGCTAGAACCACTGGGTCTACCGGGCCTCGCGTGAAGGGGTAAGTGTAAGCACTTAAGTACCCCTCCACATGGGTAGTAATATCGTCCTTAGGTCCGGGGAATACCACGTCCTTGCCTTTCCATTTGCAGTCCTCTCGAACTATGGGAAAGGTATCTTCGGTAATGGAGCATATGTATCTCGATGCTCCTTCACCTCGGTCTTGTTTGGCTGAGGCCTTCTCGAACTTGAAGTCGTCCCCGATTGAACAACCCCCAGGTATAATGCTTTTCATGGGGGCCTCCTGACGAGAACAAAATACACACTTAAATATGCTCGTTAGTCGAAAATAGTATAATATAATATCATATCTATAGGGATTGGAGTTAAACACTATTATCGTAGTTCATAGATAGATTGCTATCCAAGATGATCAAAAATTGAGGTTTTTTGTGATTAATACAAAAATTAACTAAGAATCTAGAGGTAATTGACTAACGACAATCGACACAAGTAATGACCAAGGAAAGATATAATGGGAGAAAATAGGGTTGATAGGATAGGTGCAAGACAAATGTTTGGGATCTAACTCTAGATAATTCACTTCTAATGTTCAAGTTAGTCTCTCGAATTCACTCAATTATTAGTTCAAACGTTTAGTAGAAACTCCTTTCTCGATTAAGTCTCAACCTCACAAGATGACCCAATTCAAGCTTTGTGAAGATATGCATGAATTCGCAGTGGATTGGTCTGTAGGAGAACCTCTCTCGATTATCCTCCTAACTCTCTTTATTCAACAATTCAACTAGCCTCATTCGATTACTAAGAAGAATTAATGAATTCAACCAACAAAATAATGCAAAGATATCACAAGTTATGCCTCTCTCGGTTACATGAACAAGTGAATATAGATGCAAAAATTAATACATCCAAAACGATTCAATACATAAAGCTAGAGTTCTAATCCACAGGCAATTATCAATACGCCAAATAAAACCCTAAAGAGAACTACTCCATAGATATGGGGAAATTCATCACAAATACGTTTAAAATATCAAAAAACATAAAACGATCCAAACTCGTGCCTGTGTGAGGATTGTATGATGAATTACTTGTGCTTTTTCCTCTCCAACTCCTTCAGTATAAGATGTGTCAAAAGTCACTCAAACGAAAATTTTCCATATATATATATATATATATATATATATATATACACCAAGTAGGGTCGGGCCCAGACGAAAACAACTTTTCCTACGCAAAATAGGACAATTACTCTGTAAATATTAAACAGACGAGCTGCATGGGGCGATGCGCCATGTGGGTCAATAGTGGGAAACTTAATAGAGCTTACAATTTGACAGGCAACAAAATTTGGGCAGCCGCGGCGCCCCACGCACCACTCCACGCGCCGCAGTGGAGGTTTTTCAGAGTGAATCTTTTTCGCTCGCTTTTTGATATCCAGCCTTGGTCCTTGACCCCCGAATGCATTTCCAGTTAATTCCTTGGAATTTTACTCACACTTCAAAGCTCCAAATAGCTCGAATAAGCTCCATAACATCTACATCGCTCAGAATCACTCCAAGGTATAAAACACATAAGAAGTACAAAACACTAGCGATTCAAGCTCAAAGACAATAAAAGTGCGGTAAATTAGAGTGCAATAAGCGACTAAAATACAATATTATAGCCTACCATCAGATCTGGGGATGCTTTGAGAGCAGTCTCTTTGGGAGCAACCACCTCGGGAGCAGCCGCCTTGAAAGCAATCACCTTAGGAACAACTATCTCAGCATCTGTGGTCGGGTTTGAAGATGAAGAGGCATCCTGCAGAGGAATTGATTTGGAAGTCTTAGCCATCGTGATCTGGAAAATATGAAGATTTGAAGGAAAGATATGAAGATTTGAAGGAAATGTATAAAGGTTTAAAGAAAAGAGTATGAAGGTTTGAAGGTAAGAAGAAGATCTGGGTAGAAACCTAAGAACAATTATGAAGATTTGAAGATCACAGATAAATAAATGAAGATTTGAAAGAGTTGATAGCCGCTAGAGAATTCGAAGGTAAAATCTAGGATCAGAAAGTAGAAGAATTTCAAAAGGTCGAAGCTTTTATAGGAGAAAATGTAATCAATATGAGGCGTTTCACATTTAGAAGTGACATATCAAATGATCGACACATGTTCGAAGTCACAATGACGTGACTGATGGGATGTTTCGACTTATTCATCATCTCGGTTGTAACGTACGAAGGAAGAAATCAGGGTTCATCTATTGTTTCCTATCATTTCGACGAACCTACTCTCTGAGAAACGAGGGGACTATCTGTATACGGGTCAACTTGGGGTCAGGGCACACCTTGAATTCCCGGTAAGTCAAACTAAGTAAGAAGTATAAATGCATGAGATACAGACTAAATCTGAGAACTCTTTGAATCGAGGCTGGAACGTGGTACTCGCCACTAGGCCTGGCAAGACAACACTACCCGGACCCCGAACGAGCTCCAAGATCTCGGAGAATAATACAAACGGTTGCACACGACTAACAGAGGGTCGTGATATCCGCAACCAGCCGTATATCACGATGCAGATCTCGCCCGATATGGGCACTGTATCGGTAATTGACGAGAAAAGATGATATTTACCTTTTTAGAATTGTACTAGGGATTAAACTCTCCTACTATATAAAGGGGAAGTTTTTTATTTAATGGATACATTGTAATACGCATACCAAGGCAATACGAACTTATTTCTCTACTCTCTAGCTATTTAAAGGTTCTTATTTTTATCATAGTCCTTATATACGTTTGGCTTCGAATCGAGGGTCCGGTCAAGGATAGACCTATTGTTCGACTTAAATTCGAGTACGGACTTAACGGTCACAACTGGTTTGGTAATTTATTTTATCTTTAATTCATTTATCTAACATTATTGATTATTTGTATTGAATTAATCACGTATCCTTAAAACTACGTACAAATTTATTGTTATTCGGGGTCGTTTGGTTCAAAGAAATATGGTTGGATTGGTAGCACGTGAGTTGTCCGCGTGGGATTATTAATATTGGCACGTTGTACCGGCTTGATCGATCATTTTGAGCTTTATCATTCTATTCGATAGTTTGAGGTCTTGAATGACTTCATATTGTGTATTATGACTTGCGTGCATGGTTAGTTTCAGTTTTCGAGCGATTTAGGATTGATATGGAAGAATTACTCTCATATTAAAAGCTTAAGTTGGGAATATTTACCGAGGTTTGGTTTTGTAAAAACAACCCTGGAATGGTAATATCATGGCTCTGATAAATTCGTATTGAGATTTTGGACTTGGGCGTATGCCCGGAATTGAATTCGTAGGTTCGTAGATTGATTTGACTTGTTTTACCAAAAGTTGGCAATTTAAAGGTTTAGAATTTTCCTAAGTTTGATCATGGGTTGACTTTATGGCTATGGGGTAGGGATTTTAGTTTTAGGACATGAAATAGGTTTGTTTTGTCATTTGTGACTTGTCTACAAAATATGGTGTCATTCTAAGTTGGTTTGATAGGAATCAAACGCACGGTTGTGTTTTTAGAAGTTCTTGAAGCTCATTGTGATTTCCAAGTGATTTGGTGTCTGAATCATGGCCCCGGATCTTATTTAGGTGTTTTGATCGGGTGAGCGAGTTCATATGATAATTTTAGACTTGTGTGGATATTTGGTGTGGAGCCTCAGGGGCTCGGGTGAGTTTCAGAAGCGCTTCAAAGAGTTTGAGAGAGTTAAGATTTTTGTTGGTGTTCAGTTCTCGCATTTGCGAGGGGTTGGTCGCATTTGCGACAATTGCATTTGTGAGATTTCTCAATTTTACAAAAAGGGCTAGGATCAGATGAGTTCGCACTTGCTAACAATCAAATCCCATTTGCGATGGCACCTGGACAGGGGGACCTTCCACATTTGCGACAATGCTATCGCTTTTGCGAGCATGCATGTATTCATATTTGCGAGTTTTTGGTCACTTTTTCGACATCTTGAGAGATTTTCATGGGGTGATTTTGCGAACGCTTCTCCGCTTTTGCGAGTTTTCGCATTTTCGAACCCCTCGCAAATGCGATAGCAGCACCTAGTTATATATTTTGTATTTTGGGACTTAGTCTCATTTTATCACTATTTGAGCCCTAGACTCGGTGGGAGGCGATTTTGTGGAGAGATTTTTATACCAAACTATTGAGTAAGTGATTTTGATCAATTTTAAATTATATTGTATGATTATTTATGAGATTTAACATCAAATTCATGAATTTCTAAGAGAAATTTTGGGGATTTTTGTCTATATTTTGAAAAATAAAAACTTGAGATTTGAGAGTCGAATTGGACTCGGATTTGAAAAAAAGTACATATACGGACTTGTGGGTTATGGGTAGTCGAGATCTACCCTTGGAATTGGTTTTTGACCGGACGGGCCCAAGGTTGTTTATTGTTGACTTTTGGGAAATTGTGTAAAGATCTTAACTTTATTAATTGAAAGTGGTTTCTATTACCTTATTTGATGATGTTAAGTAGTTTTAACTAGGTTTAATCGTGCGGAGGCGAATTTAAAGACAAAGCTATTTTTGAGTATTGATTTTGGCTAATTGAGGTAAGTATCTTACCTAACTTTGTATGGGGAAAACTACCCCTTAGGATTGGGTTTGATTGTACTATTTTAATTATGTGAAAGACGTGTACATGAGGTTCCGAGTATGTACACGGGCACATATGTGGTATTTGTCCGATTTAGACTCGTAGGTTACATATAAGCATTTAATTGAAGTTGTTATTATTTATTTGTAATGACCCAACCATTTATTTTGAGAATTAGCATCCCGTTTGGTGTATTAAGGTCTCGAGTAGCTGCATGTTATGAATTATGACTTGCATGTATGGCCGGGTTCAGTTTTCACATGATTCAGGATCAATTTGAAAGAATGATTCTTGTTTTAAAAACTTAAGCGGTAAGAGTTGACCAGAGTTTGAATTTTGTGTAGACGAATCCGGAATGGTGTCTTGATGATTCCAATAGCTTCGTATGGTGATTTTGGACTCAGGCGTATGTCCGGATTTGTATCTGGAGGTCCATAGCTCAATTTGATGCGTTTTTGCAAACATTGGACAGTTGAAGGCTTGAAAGGTTAAGAAGTTTGACCAGGAGTTGACTTTGGTGATATCGGGTCCTGATTTCAATTTTGGGAGATGATATAGATCTATTGTGTCATTTGGAAATTGCATGCAAAACTTGACGTCATTCGGGGTAGATTTGATATGATTCAGCGTGAGTTGTAGAAGTTGAAAGTTCATAAGTTCATCAAGTTCGATTTGAGGTGTGATTCATAGTTTTGACGTTGTTTGATGTGATTTGAGGCCCCGAGCAGGTCCGCATTATGTTATGGAACTCGTTGGTATATTTCGACGGGGTCTTAGTGACCCCGGGTGTGTTTCAGATGGTCCACAGACCATTTCCTCATGTTTTGAAATACTTGTTTTGTTATTTGGTTTTTCTTCATCGCGTTTGCGTCAAAGGCATCACGTTCCGTAGTGTAATTTGGGGGCAGACAATATTGTTCATCGCGTTCGCAAAAAGAAGCTCGCATTCGCGAATGTTGGAAGAGTTTTGTCTTCGCGTTCGCATACATTGGTCCGCGATCGCGCAGAGGTAAAGCGGGAAGTCATCATGCATTGTTTCTCTTCACATTCGTGAGTACACAGACCCGTTCGCGTAGTGTATGCAGAACTTGGTCACCGCATTCGCGACACTTATGTCGTGTTTGCGAAGCACATTTTGGCAGCTGAAGATTTTTCTCATCGCGATCGCGATGGATGTTCCACGATCGCAATGTATAATTCACAGGGCAGAATATAAAGAACTTTATTTCGAGGATTTGGTTTTATCATATCTTGAGTTGTAGACATCTGATTAGAGCGATATTTGAGGGGTTCTTCATGTGTTGGATTGGGGTAAGTGTTGTTTACCCGGATTTGATTTTATTTAATTATTTTTTTTTATCATTAAATCAGTGGTTTGAATTGGGGAAATATGAGAATTTTGTGGAAACTTTCCAAAATGTAAAATGATGATTTGAAGGACGAATTGATGTCGAAATTAGAATTTGGTATGGTTGGAGTCATATTGGAATGGGTGATCGTATTTTGTAATTTTTGACGGGTTTCGAGGTGCGGCCCCAGGGTTGACCTTTTGGGTTGACTTTTTAATTTTAATTAAAGATCGTAGCTTTATTATCCAGATTTGTTTCGTATGGTTTTTATTTATGATATTAAGTTAGTTCGGCTAGATTTGAACCCTCCGAAGGTATTTTCACACGAGAAGGTCATTTTAGAGTATCACTCTAGCTTCTTTGAGGTAAGTTTCTGGTCTAACTTTGTGTGGGGAACTATCCATTAGGATTTGAGTCATTTGTGCTAGTTGTATCATGTGAAGGCCGTGTGCGTGAGGTGCCGAGTACGTACTTGGGCTTATTTGTGGAAATTTACCGTTTATGGCTCTTAGGTTCTTATGTTCATTAAAAGTGAAGTTGTCTTATCATGTTAAATCCTCCATTTACTAAATTCAACCTTATGTGTCTATTTGGAGTTGATTGATTCATGTTCTATCCTTATTTCCAATAAACTCTTATGTGCCTTAATTGTAGTTGTCGCCTCTTTATTTCCATGTCGTCTTTTTCGTAATGGCTTAAACTTAATTAAAGTTATCATTATCTTTTCCGTAATTGCTTAACCTTAATTGAAGTTATCATTGTCTTTTCTGTAATTGCTTAGCCTTAATTGAAGTTTTGTTATCCCTTTCATTGTTGACTTATCCTTATTTGGAATCAATGATTTATGCTATATCTCTTATCGTTGAGTTGTACTTATGTGGAATCATTGTTATACATTATCTCTCCACTTGTTGAGCTATTCTTGTTGAAACCATTATTACCTGTTATGTCTTTTATTGTGAGCTCGTTCTTCTGTTTCCATGTGTTCTGCAGTTCTTGTGTTGGTTTACTTGCCGTACTCTCGTGTTAATTTTGTTAATGTTTACTCAGTGTTGCTGAGACGAGGTCTATGCGTGGTTGCGATATTGAAATTTGTTTTGAGGGAAAGTTTTGGCATATGAGCACATGTGGTGAAAGAACTTATATTGTGTTGTTATGTTTTTGGCACACATTGTATTGTTGAGAGGATTGTCGGGGTGTTCGCACGTGAGTTACTCGTGCTTTTGTTACTATTGATATTTGTACATGCATCCTGACAAGGCGAGCTATATATGTGGGTTTTCTCTTATGGCGTGACAAGGTGGGGATATTATTATGCGCGTGTGGCAAGACAAGGCGGGCATTTACTTTATTTGTGTACGTGGCGAGACAAAGTGGGCTATGTCGGAGATGATTTGTGATGACTTGTGATGGCTTGGGGGAATTGTTGTTGATAATATTTTTGTGGTGGTGTGCCCACCTTGTGTGAGTTATACATTGTACATTTTGTGGTGATGGTTTCCTATGTGCAATTCATTACCTCTACTCTTACTTGTTGACTTGAGTTGTGATAGAACACTTGCAGAAGCATAGACGTAATTAATCACCCATATCGATTTAAGAATGTGATGACCCAAGGGGTCATTTTATGAATTTAGACTCCGTTCTAGGCTTATTATCCATAAAAATATTAATTTTAACTACCTCGATTTGTGTGCACAGTCCGGGCGTGAAACCGGAAAGCTTTTATGTTAAAATATAAGAAACAATAATTTTTAGAATTACAAAATTTGGTTTTAGTTGACTTGAGTCAACATTTTGAGTAAACGGACTCAAATCTGTGTTCCGACGATCCCGAAAGGTCCGCAGTAAAATATGAGACCCGGGCGTATGCCCGAAAATGAATTCCGAGGTCCCAAGCCTTAGAAATTAATTTTTGAAAGAAATTGTTTTGCTGAAATATTTATGAAATAATGAAAAGAATTAATGTTTGAAGTCATTGGTATCGGGCCCGTATTTTGGTTCTGGAGACCGGTACAGATTTGTTATGATATTCAGGCCTTGACTGTGAAATTTGGTAAAATACGGAGTTCGTTTGACGTGTNGCTCGGGTGAGTTTCAAATAGGTTTGGATTGTGTTGCGCTCGTTCTTTCTTATGCTTCGGCGTCGTTTCTTCAAGCATAAATGATATCATATTGAACAAATGAGCTCCGATTTATGTTTTGAATGAAGTATTAATCCGTATCGTAATTATGGACTCGTAGAAAAAAGAATCATCGAATTTGGACATCGTATGAGGATTTTATGGCCATTTTAC
>ML282446.1:1069-64575 GCA_005239495.1 Nicotiana undulata | reverse complement strand
ATTTTCAGACCTTTGTTTTAGTAATCTCTTAGATAGTTCGTGAGTATGTGACACCAGTTCTGGTATTTGTATATGGGATTTATTTCGTAGTTGCTATATTATTTTTGGTAATTTATTAACCTTCACATTGCGGACCATCGATGCCTTAGTTATCTTGTTCGTTTTAGTTGTTAATGAGTTTTATTTAGTTCAAACGTTGGCTTGTCTAGCGGGATCGCCGTTAGTCGCAGTCATGGCTCGAAGGTGAGATTTCGGGTCATGACATCTCTACCTATCTATCCATGGGGGTCCTGATACCTGTATGTAAGCCTGCCACAAATCGTCGCACCCTCTCGGCATCAGTGGGCAATATCATGAGGGCATGTAGGGATAACTCTGAAAACCTCGCCTCATAGTCAGTCACGGACATCTGTCCCTGCTCTAACCTCTCAAACAGACCCCGAAGCTCCTCCCTCTCAGACGGTGGAAGGTATCTGTCTAGAATTAGCTGTGTAAACTACTCCCAAGTAACCGGTGGAGAGCCAGCTGGCCTACTGAGCACATAAGACTGCCACCATCTTCGAGCTCTGCCCTCTAACTGGAAAGTGGTGAAATCTACCCCGTGTGACTCCAATATCCTCATATTGTGCAATTTTTCCCTGCACCTGTCGATGAAATCCTGGGCATCCTCACCCTGCTCGCCCCCGAAGCCTGGAGGACGAAGTCTAGTCCATATGTCTAGTAACTTCTGTTGGTCGCCCTATGCAATGGGCCTGGGCTCTGGCTGTGCTACTATAGGCTGAACTCCAATCACGGGCGGTGTACTCGGAATAGGATGTGTTGCTGCTGGTCCTGTGGCCTGAGCGGTAGGGGTCTGAACTCCACCTCCTGCCTGAGAAGTAGCAGGATCTGATGGAAGTACCCCTACCTGGACATAGTGTCCATAAACCTCAACATGCGGCCCATAACCTCCTGGAAGCCTGGCGCCGTCATAAAGTCTGCTAGAGCAAGAGAAACTGGAGGCAACTCATCCTGCTCCTCAATAATAGGATCCCCAGGTGGTGCAACTGGTACGGCTCTGGGACGCCCTCATCCTTTAACTCGGGCAGGTGCCCTACCCCTGCCTCCACCACGGCCTCGAGTGGCGGGGGTAGCGGCCTCTCCCGGATCAGATACATGAGAAGCACGCGTCCTCACAATCTGTGAGAGAATAGAAGATCAAGTTTGAGTACATCATTGATTGCACGATAGGATATGAACAAAAGGAGTTTCTTAACACCCCATAGCCTCCTGAAGATAAGTAGAGAAGTCTCTGTACCGATCCGCAAGACTCTACTGGGTCTGCCCGTGACTCGTGAGACTACATGAACCTAAAGCTCTGATACCACATTGTCACGACCCAAATCCTAATTCAAGTCGCGATGGCGCCCAACAGCGGGGTCAAGAAAGCCGATATAACCTTCACTAAGTGATACCCTTTCCATTCGACCGAACAAGTCAATAATTACCATTTTAAAAGAACTAACATGATACTAGCCTTGAGTGAAGGTAAAATCATAGTAAATACAAGGCCGAAATAAGACATATACGTAGTTATACAACCCAAAACCCAAAATTTATACCGCATGTGTGCCAGGAACTAGTGTCACGAGTGTCACGGGCAACTACTGAATATACAATGACTACAATATATACAGGGTCTCAGTCTGAATGAAATAGACAGAGAGTATAACAAAAGGAACTCTAGGGTGCTGCTAGGAAGTCGCCAGGAAAGCGGCTCACCGTGAAGTATGACCACGCTATCATTATCTAGCACCGGCCTAAAAATCAGATGGACCAGCCTCCGGACCTGTACAGTCAAGTACAGAAAAGGAAAGAAAGTGCAGCATGAGTACATATATATAAATATGTACGCGGTGAGTATCCCGTCTAAACTCGAAGAAGTAGTGAGGAGAGGTCGACTAGATACTCACTAAGGTCCAGCAACATAATATAGAATGAGATAAGGCTAAAGCAATAGGCATGCAAAACAGTAAACAACAAGTATAGGAACACATAATGGAACACAGGTAAGAACACCAAGTACCAATTCCTCTTATTCAACAATACCTTGCCAATACTGTCATATGTGATCCAGACTCAAGTGTACATATATCGACACGGACAAGACAACCGGCCTGATTCATAAGGTAGGTCATAAGGACTGAGGTCATAATCTCCCTACGATCGCGAATCATACCTGCGACTCGTGTGCTGACTCGATAGTAATAAGCTCCCCACGATCGCGCATCATGCCTGCGACTCGTGTGCTGACGCGATAGTAATAATCTCCTCACGATCGCGCATCATGCCTGCGACTCGTGTGCTTACTAGATAGCAATAAGCTCCCCACGATCGTGTATCATGCATGCGACTCGTGTGCTAACTCAATAGTAATAGTATTCACATGTAGGTACCTACGGGTACCGACTCGACCGTGAACTTGACAGGATTGTGTCAATATCATATCACTGGTAGCCAATTAGGATTTACATCATCATATTTTTACCTCTCCCATGTTATTTCAACAATAAACACGATTTAAAATACATACAATGGTTCAAATAAGGCATGAAATGGCATGCTTGTGGGTCCTACGGCTACCCGACATAGCAATATAGTCGCCACGTACGGACTCTCGTCACTTGGTACGTGTGCGGCCCCCTCAACATGTACACATAGCAAACAAGGAACCTACGGGGACAGTTCCCCCTTACAAGTTTGGAAAGGAGACTCACCTCGTGACGATGTCACCCCTCGGATCAATGATGCGCCCGAATCTCCGAAATTCACCCTGGACAGCTCGCAACTAACCAAACATGGTATAATTGAATTAATTTAGGTTCCAAGAAGAAGAATTAACAAGAAATCCTAAAATTCAGCATTCTTGACCATTTCCGGAATTTTCGACCCCGGGCCCACACGTTTGGATTTCGAAAATTCTTGAAGGAATCACCTACCCGAAGTCTAAGGATCGAAGTTATGTGATTTATACAAGGATTAATAGCCTCAAATGAATAATTCACCAATTTATTCAAAGCCCTAGAATTTCTATCAAAATTTTATGAGTTTTGATTCTTTAGGAATTAAACCCGTTGAATTATATGCATAATAGTGAAAAATAGAAGAGAATTACTTAACTCTACAGTAGGTGGTCATGGCATGTGTTGCGCAAACTAGGATGCTCTCTAATGGAGGTTGATGGTTGATGAAAATGAAGACAACCCGTATTTTGGACATTTAAAGGGGCTGGCAACTGTGATTTCCGCACCTGCGAGAATATCATCGCCCCTGCGGAAAAGGGCCTGGGACCCTGGGCATCGCACCAGTGGTCCTGCTCCTGCACAAGAAGGGTCACGCCTGCGATGGGGGTCGCACCTGCGACTGAGAGACCGCAAGTGCGGTCACACCAGAAGTAGTTGCACCAGCAATGGTTTTGCTGGTTTTTGGCCTCGTGCGGGGTCCGGGAGGCACCTGGACCCACCCGAGCCCCCGTCAAAACATACCAACAGGTCCCAAATCATAATATGGACTTTCTCGAGCCTACGAAATACTCATAACATCGCTAAAACTCAAAATCACCCTCCAAAACCCCTGAAATCATAACTTAATAACTTTGAAATTTCTAGAATTCATTTCATTGCGCCGAACGGGTCTATACTACCCGCTCTCGCAAGTCATAAAGCACGAGTATCCGCTATGTAAGGTTTCATTTAAGGGAACGGGGTAATAATACGCAAAACGACTGGCTGGGTCATCACACTGGGTCTCCACCTCTAGGAGTCTAACCTCCACCTTCGACATGTAAGTTGAGTTGTAACTGAAATGGGACATGTAGCCTGAGTGCTTTGATGAAATATGACTCTCCCAAGTCTAGGAAAATTTCTACCCTGAGTTGCACGGAATTTTACCATCATAATTGAGTCAGTTAATGAGTCTCTGGACTTACTCTTTGGCTAGATGAATCGTAGTAGGAGTATGACGGGCTAACTTATCGAACCTGTTGGCATATTCTGACGCCGCCATATGACCTGACGCAACCGTTTAAACCTTATGTGCCACGTACTATGGAGAGTCCGAGAAACAACTCTTTCAAAAGAATTTATGAGAACTGAGTCAAGCAATTGATACTGCATTGGCTTGTCATCCTCTTCGTAGGCTTGTAACAAATACCGGCGGCCAATTTCTTCTTTCACTATGTTAACTAAACACTGTTGAGCTACCCCCTTTTTATTTATATACCTTTTCATCATTATTTTGGGGTAACTCTCATCTCTATTGATGCACGATGATCCCAAAAGTAGATCCCTATACAAATAAACCTTGGCACGAACCATATAGTCTATAAGCTTGCCAACCACTGTACTCCCTCTGGAGCACCACAAAAATCCGCAACCGTGACTTCCACTTTGAGTAAACCTTCTGTATACTTAATGTTGGTTATATAACTCCTTTGGTACTGAGGTATAGGGTTATTAAGGAGGCATACATATCGCAAGTCCCATCTTTTTCTCTTGCAAAATCCCAGGCCTTATACATTCCAAGCCAAAAATCGATATAACACATGACCCCATAATTTATTCCTTGACAATGGACTTCCCTACTTAGCACGAAGTCATAGGTCACAATGTATGATAATACACAATGCTACACTTCACAGCTCATATAAATCAACCCCGTTTCTTTCAACTTATTTCCATGTTATGCAATACTGGAGTAGCTATGAATCCTTCTGGAATCTGGACTAGTCCAACATGTGTTGACTGAGCTTAAACCTCCACGTCTAGATCCATTTGAGACTGTACAATAGGTGCTGATGTTCGAGCTTTAGACTGAGCTTTTCTTCTGTCTCTTCCCCTAATCGTAGCTGTCATTGGGGCTTCATCTCTTGTCCGTTTGTAGACGCCTTACGTGTTGTTGAGATTTGGTAGAGAACAATAATAAACGAGTTCAATCATCAATGATAGAATAAATTCGCACGATAAAGTACAATAGAAGTGAAATTGTTCCTAACTTTATAGCCTCTAAGAGATAAGTACAGACGTCTCTGTACCGATCCTTCAGACTCTATCAAGTTTGTTCGTGAATTGTGAGACCTAAGTAACCTAGTGCTCTGACACCAACTTGTCACGACCCAAATTCCAAACCTTAGGGATCGTGATGGCGCCTAACACCACACTTGCTAGGCAAGCCAATGTTAGAATTCGAGTAGCTAATTTCCTTTGATCATCTTCTTAAGCATCAATAAATAAATCTAAAGTAAACTTAATTTAAATGATTTCCAAAGATAAAAATAATAAACAATTGAATAAAACAAATCAAGAACTAGTTATATAAATAGATCTAGAACTACCCCAGAGTTTGGTGTCACAATCCACGAACTACTAAAGAATACTTCAAATAATGGGTTGAAAGAAATAAGGTAATTGTTCTGAATATGATAAAACAATGTTTATGAAAATAGGAGAAGACTCTCGGGATCTGTGAACGCCGGCAGATATTTCTCGTGTCTCCGAATAAATGAATAGCCGCTCTAAATATCTCTAATGCTGGTCCGTACCTGGATCTGCACAAAAGAGTGCAGAGTGTAGTATCAGTACAACCGACCCCATGTACTGAGTAAGTGCCAAGCCTAACCTCGGCTAAGTAGTGACGAGGCTACGGCGGGGCATTAACAACATATAACATGTGACAATAATATATACAATAACGCAATAAAATAATTCTACACGACAAGAAAAGAAAAAAAAAATACAACTGAGACAATAAATATAATGCAAGAAGGAAATCTAAACGAATAATTAAGTACTGCAACAACAATGAAATAACTAAGCCGCATTTTCCAGGCCTCAGCTATAACCAACTCTCAGAATATATGTAAACAACGTAATGTTGTCAACCCAGCTCAGTCTTTATGTACCATGATAAAATCGAAAGAACAACCAACACTTTTTTATACACTTTCCACAACAATTGGCAACAATCAATTGAAACCAAACAACCACGTAAACCCCAACAATCATAAAACAGTTAAACTGCATTCCTCATCACTTCCTCAATATTATCAACAATGGAACCAACAGGCACACACACACACACACACACACATACATATATATATATATATAATTCGTAAAAACAATGCCAAACCGCTCAACCATTTTGTACCACAAAGAATCCAGCTAAAACAACCAATACTCCTTCCGAAATAACCACAACAATATCTAACAATAAAATAACAAGACCAAGTAGTCATAGAAACAATAATGGACATAGAACAATTAAGACAAGAATCAATTAAGTTGGGCACGGGAAATGGATCATGCTTAACAGGCAAATTGGGTGGTGCATAGATACTCGTCACCTCAACTATACACTACGCCCATGCATTTCACATAGCAAACAAGTGGGGATTCCTATTCCCTCAAGTTAAAGTTAGACCAATGACTTACCTCAATCTCGCAAGCAATTCAAAATCTACCAATTTAACCTCAAAACTCATGGTTTTCTCAAGAACACTCAAAGTTTTCTAACTTTTCAACCGGATGCCTGAATTACATCAAATCAACTCCGATTCTCATGAAACTTCACAGATAGGACTTACATAACATAACTCTCTTGTTTCAGGCTCAGGAATCAAAATACGGGCCCGATATCATATATTTCACGTATTATTTTATTTCTTTATTCTTGAATTAACCAGTAGAACAATTTTCTTCAAAAAATATTTTCTAAGGCTTGGGACCTCGGAATTCATTTTCGGGAATACACGCAAGTTCCATATTTTACTGCGGACCTCTCGGGATCGTCCGAACACTGATCCGGGTCCGTTTACTCAAAATGTTAACCAAAGTCAACTATAATTAAATTTTAACTCTAGAAATTACTATTTCTCATATTTTAACATATAAGCTTTAAGTATTGGAACTCGTGGGATGGTGATTTGAAGCCATAATTTTCCCAATTTAAATACATAACCATTGTAGAGATTGAATGATGATTACTTGATGAAATTTTGTTGATTGGGTGTGGATGGATGGTCATGCATGTGATATTGGAAGTCCTAAGATGTTTAAGAATGATGGAGGGATAAATTGTTGGTAAATGATGGTAGTTGGATGCATTAATTTTATGGATATGAGATGTAGATATTTATGCCTCCTATGTGTTTGATAAAGTGTCTAAATAGCCTAAACAATGGAATTTGCTACTAATGATTGTTCCATTGGATGTTGATATTGTAGATTGAAGTTTCTTAGTGTAGTAGATTGTTGTAGTATCATTAGGGGACGAATTTCAGGTATGTTGGCTAAACCCCTTCTTCTTAGAATTGAATCTCACTGTGATCATGTAATTGGTGCAAGTCCTGAATTGATCATTATAGAATTGAATATTCTAAATGTGCTTGTGTTGAAGGATATATGTTCAATATGTATGCTAAATGCTTCATCATGTAATCTTATCATTTGATGATGTGTTCAAAACATGGAATATGTGTTAAAAATGTTAAGACTTCAAGTCAAGATCGAATAAAGGTTGTTATGCCAAATCGTATTAAAAGCCTCTATGTGCCTAAGATTCCTCAATTGCTCATATGTGTATTTAATGTCTTGAATGGAAAGCCTTATTGTTGTTGATGATGATAATGATGTTTGAATGTGGAAAGGCGAACTTGAATTATGAAGTACGGCCAAGTGCCAAGAATAACTTTATAATTGTGGTCACTAGTGCCAATGAATTGAAAATATGTGAAAGAAGTATGAAGTTAGATGATTGACTAAAGAAGGTAATGTCTCGGGTGAGACAACCTAGTTGATCGGGCCGTGATCGGACGATATGCCACACACATGGTGGTGACTGTGTTGGAAATTGTAATTGAAATGGTGGTTATTATAGATGTCTCAAATGAGACGACCTAGCCGATCGGGCCGTGATCGGAATCCGTGTAAGAATACGGTGGTATTATGAATTATGGTATATCAGCACTAAAGATCACCCAACCTAATAACGTGGAAATTGAATAGAAATCTTATGTGGTTCTTAACTTGATGTTTTAGTATTGTTTGAAGCTCTTATAAACTTCATGATTGTTTCCCCCTTGTATTATTATTCATTCTATTGAGATAGTGTTTAGTTTTACATACTAGCCTATTCGAGAATACTAACGTCCCTTTTTGCCGGGGTTTGCATCTTTAAATGGATGCAGATGGTTCCATAGCAGGCAGTGTTGATCAGAGATAGTAGTACCTCCTCATCCCAGCAGACTTGGTGAGCCCTACTTCATCCCGGGGTTGTGTATTGTATCTATTGTTCATATTATTATCACGTTTTGAGGTATTGCCGGAGCCTTGTTGTCGGCTCTATTATAACACTCTTTTGTATCTTTTAAAGGCTCTGTGGACACAATGTAGGTTGTACATGGGTGCTAGATAAGTCAAACAAGTTATGTTATGTTTTGATCACTTTCTACACTCAAACCATAAGAATATGAGTATTTTGAGACTTAAAATGATGTAAATAATGAAATGATTTAGTATTGTATACATGATATCCCTAATTCTTATTAATGATATTATTTCTTCTCTTGATCATGGGTGAGTTGAGTAGAAAGTATCTAATAGGCTTGCTTGGCCGGGTTCACTCGGTTGAGTGCCGGTTGCGCGTCCCAAGTTTGGGGCGTGACAAACTCGGTATCAGAGCCTAAGAGTTTTAAGTGTTCTATGATGTCTCGGAGTCATGTCTAGTAGAGTCGTTGTTATCGGTGTGTTGTTGACCACATATATAAGTTGGAGGCTACTTGGACATTTAGGAATAATACCCTTCTTTGATATTCTGGATCGTACGATGAAACTGATTGTGAAACTGTTGCTCCTCTAACCCGTGCATTCCTTTAACCTTCAGTACATGGAACCTAAGAACAAAGCAAGAACTGGACAAGGAGCCAATGTCACCTCAAGAGTGGTAGTTGACCCTTTATTTAATGATGCGGGTGAATACCCGAGGGGCGAGGATAATCCCCCAACTGCTACACTGCCTTATTCCACTACACCTGACTAGTCCACACCTGTTCCTGCACCTACTGAGAGTGAAACAGTTCCTCCAAATGATATTCTGGTTCCACCTCAAGCCCTAGCTTCCAGTTCTGATATTTCTAACGGGGATCTTACGGGAGCAATCCAGATGCTGACATCGATAGTAGCTTCTAAATCCAAGAGATAAAATGTCGCACCCACTTTTTCTAGCCAACAAGGGGAGTTTAGAGGTTCCAGGGTGAACAGGTTTCTTCAGCTGGATCCTCCAGTGTTCACGGGTTCTAACCCGAGGAGGACCCACATGACTTCATTAATGAGATGCATAAGACCCTCTGGGTTATGCGCGCTATTGAGATGGAGGGAGTGGAGTTGGCTGCCTACCGCCTGAAAGGGGTGGCCTATTCTTGGTTTGAGATGTGGGAGGACTCTCGGGGGGAGGGAAGCCCTCCAGCAAGGTGGAGTGGGTTTGCTAACACTTTCATGGACCATTTCTTGCCTGCCGAGACTAAGGCAGCCCGTGCCACAATTTGAGAATCTTAAACAAGGTTGTAAGAGTGTGTGAGAGTATCACATGGAGTTCGTGCGCTTGTCTTAATATGTCATTCTCATGTTTCCTACTATGGAGGCTAGAGTGAGCCGGTTTGTGCAGGGCCTTATCCCCTTGGCTATCAATGAGGCCGCTACAACTGCCATGAATTCTGATATGAACGGGAAGATTGTAGCATTTTCTCAAGCTACAGAGTACCGTAAGTTGAAAAACAGGATGGAGCGAGAGGGTAGCAGGTTTGGGGAGTCATTTAGCGGGGGAAGATCAGCTTTTAGGGAGGGTCTTCCGGGTCATCCCAGTATTTTACTCAGTCTATAGCCAGTGCACTTCCAGCAGGGCCCAATCAGCAGTAGGAGAGTCATTTTAGGACCAAACACGGCAGCAAGGGACCCCACCATCAGGGCGGTCATGAGGGAGATTTCTATAAAAGCGGAGGCCCTCATGACCCAAGTGTGGGAAGATGCACTTGGGGATCTGCTACATGGACCTACCCATATTTTACGGGTGTGGATTGAGGGGTCATATTCAGAGGGAATATTGTTCATCCCTCCAAAGTGCAGGCCAAGGCACATCACAGCCATCCAGTTCTACAGCTGCTACATCTTCAGCACCCCATCCAGCAAGGTACTCCAGCACCAGAAGGGCGTGGTGGAGAAAGGGGTGGTGTGCAGAGTTCGGGAGGCCCCAACCATTTCTATGCTATGATTTGTTGCGAGAGTGCAGATGCTTCTCCAGATGTTGCACAAGTATATAGATTGTCCAATCTCATGATGTATATGCTCTTATTGATCCCGGTTCCACTTTGTCCTATGTTACCCCTTATTGTTCTATGAAATTTGCGATAGAACCAGAACAACTTCCTGGGTCGTTCTCTATATCTACTCCGGTTGGCGAGTCTATTATGGCCGCACGAGTTTATAGGGGTTGTGTTATTGTCGGGACACTATGGCCGATCTCATTGAATTGGGGATGATTAATTTTGATGTAATTATGGGAATAGATTGGCTTTATTCATGTTTTTCCAAGCTCGATTGGCGAACTAGAAATGTGAGGTTTGAATTTCCAAATGAGCCAGTTGTTGAGTGGAAGGGGGATAGTGTGATGCCAAAAGGTAGGTTTATTTCTTACCTTAAGGCCACGAAGATGATTAATAAAGGGTGTATCTATCATTTGGTTCTGGTTACGGACACCGATGGTGAGGCACTTACACTCGAGTCTATACCAGTTGTGAATGAATTTTTGGAGGACTTTCTTGATGATCTTCCTGGGATTCTGCCACACAGGGAGATTGATTTTGGGATTGATGTGATGCCAAGCACGCAACCTATATCTATTCCTCCCTACAGGATGGCACTAGCATAATTGAAGGAGCTACATGAACAATTGAAGGAATTGTTAGAGAAGGGTTTCATCCGACCGACTTTGTCTCCATGGGGCGCATCGGTTCTCTTTGTAAGGAAGAAAAATGTATCATTGAGGATGTGTATTGACTACCGACAGCTCAACAATGTCACAATAAAAAACAAGCACCTGTTACCAAGAATATATGATTTGTTTGATCAGTTACAGGGTGCTAGGTACTTCTCCAAAATTGACTTACGATCCGGGTACCACCAATTGAAGATCTGGGAGCAGGATATTCTGAAAACAGCTTTCAAGACCCGGTATGAGCACTTTGAATTTTTGGTAATGTCTTTTGCGCTAACAAATGCCCGGGCAGCTTTCATGGATCTTATGGATCGGGTTTTCAAGCCTTTTCTCGATTCCTTTTTGATAGTGTTCATTGACGATATTCTTGTGTATTCACGATGTCGAGAGGACTATGTCGATCATCTCTGGGCGGTTTTGTAGACTCTTCATCAGCACCAATTGTACGAAAAATTTTCAAAATGATAATTTTGGCCTGAATCTGTCACATTATGCGGTCACGTTGTCTTTAGATAAGGAATTAAGGTTGACCCTCAAAAGGTTACAGTGGTGAAGAATTGGCCTAGACCTACAACACCAACCGAGATTCGTAGTTTCTTGGGCTTAGAAGGGTATTACAGGAAGTTTCTGGAGGGGTTCTTTACTCTTGCCTCTCCATTGACTAAATTGACTCAGAAAGAGGTTAAGTTCCAATGTCCGATGGTTGTGAAAAGAGCTTCCAGGAGTTGAAATCATGATTGACTACAATGCCGGTGTTGACTCTGCAAGAGGGTATATATGGATTTGTAGTATATTCCAATGCTTCAAGGATTGGGCTTGGGTGTGTGTTGATGCAACACGACAAGGTTATAGCTTATGCTTCAAGGCAACTCAAGAATCATGAAAAGAACTATCCAACACATGACTTAGAACTTGCTGCGCTGGTTTTTGAATTGAAGATTTGGCGTCATTATTTGTATGGGGTCCATGTGGATGTATTCACAGACCACAAGAGTCATCAATATATTTTCAAACAAAAGTAGTTGAATCTGAGGTAGAGAAGATGGCTTGAGTTACTCAAGGATTACGACATCGACATCGGATGCTCTTTGTTGTAAATCGATGGGTAGTTTTGCTCACTTGGAGGCATGTCAAAGGTTGTTGGCCAGGGAGGTTCACCAGTTAGCTAGCTTGGGAGTTAGTCTTATGGACTCTAATAAAGGAGGGGTAATTGTGCAAAATAGGACTGAGTTATTGCTTGTTGTGGAAGTCAAAGAGAAGCAATACGACGATCCATTATTGGTAAAACTGAAGGATTGAATTCATAAACATAAAACTATGGCTTTTACTATTGGCATGGATGATGGTACACTAAGGTACCAAGGGCGGCTATGTGTTCCAAATGTAGAAGGTCTCCGGGAAATAAACATGACCGAGGCTCACACTTCTAGGTATTTCGTGCACCCAAGTTCTACAAATATGTATCATGATCTCAATGAAGTCTATTGGTGGAATGACATGAAAACGAATGTGGAAGACTTTGTGACAAGGTGTTCGAATTGTCAGCAAGTAAAGGCCGAACACCAACGACCTAGTGGGTTGGCACAGAACATAAAATTCCAATGTGGAAGTAGGAAAGGATTAATATGGATTTTGTGGTAGGATTACCACGTACTCCGTGCAAGTTTGACTCAATTTGGCTGATTGGATCGACTCACGAAATAACCACACTTCATGCCGGTTAAATCTACCGACACATCAGAACAATATGCTCAATTGTATATCAAGGAAATAGTCAGGCTGCATGGCACTCCAGTTTCCATCATTTCAGATCGAGGGGCTTAGTTCACTACCAATTTTTGGAAGAAACTTTAGCAAGGTTTGTGTACCCAGGTAAATCCTAGTAAAGCCTTCCATCCACAGACTGATGAGCAGGTAGAACGAACTATTTAGACGCTTGAGAACATGTTGTGTGCTTGTGTTCTTGACTTCAAGGGTAGCTGGGATGATTATTTACCACTCATATAGTATGCTTATAACAACAATTTTCATGCTAGTCTTCAGATGGCACAATTTGAGGCATTATATGGTAAGATATGTAGATCTCCCATTAGGTGGTTCGAGATTGGGGAAGCTGAGTTGATAGGACCAGACCTCGTGCATCAGGATATGGAAAATGTTAAGATCATTAAGGAGCATCTGAAAACTTCTTAGAGTCGTCAAAAATCCTATTCAGATATTTCGCAGAGACTTAGAATACATAGAAGACAGTTGGGTATTTATTAAGGTTTCCCCCATGAAGGGTATAATTCGGTTTAGGAGGAAAGGGAAGTTGAGTCAGAGGTATGTCGGACCGGACAAAATCATTCAGAGGATTGTTTATGTAGCGTACAAGCTTGAGCTACCACCCGAGATGTCATTAGTGTACTCGGTATTCCATGTGTCTATGCTGAAGAAGTTAGTTGGAGATCCGTCAGCTATTGTGCCGGTTGATACCATTGAGTTTAATGAAGAACTGTCATAAGAAGAAATTCCAGTTGCCATTCTTGATAGGCAAGTCCGAAGGTTGAGGAATAAAGAAATTGCCTCCGTGAAAGTGTAATGGCGGAACCAACAGGTTGAAAAGGCTACTTGGGAGGCCGAGGATGATATGAAAAAGAAGTATACTTACTTGTTTGTATAATCTATGTAACCTTTTTATAAAAATTGTCGCTTATGGATTTCTGTATCACTTGTTCAGTTAATGTAAAGGTGCTCATTTCTAAATATATTTTATGTGAGGCCATGGTTGGTGTTTTTATGAGTTATATTACGTAATTGGATTAAGTATATGTTTTTAGGATGTGTTTATAGGTCTCTTTGACAAGTGGATAGGCCCAGATACAAGGGAAACTCTGGCCAAATATATTGTATGTGAGGCCATGGTTTGTGTTTTTATGAGTTATATTACGTCATTGGATTAAGTATATATTTTTAGTATGTGTTTCTAGGTCTCTCTGAAAAGTGGATAGGCCCAGATACAAGGGAAACTCAGGCGAAAATTTTGGAAATTTAGGGAGTTTGTCAAATTTGGGGCTGCTGGTGTGTGAAGTAACAGTTAGGTCACATTGGATTCTAATGATATATCTTAACTCTCATTCATGGACAAATGATCTTAAGAGGGGGAGAATTTAAGGCCCCGTTAAAATTTCCTAATGATTTAAGATTTTTTTAAAGTGCGCCAATGGTATTTGGGAATAACGTATTCGAGTATTAAAGGTTACCTATGGGATAGAACCATATTATTTTGACTTGAAAATACATATGGAGAGTGTTTTGGAACATATTAGAAGGTTTGTTAGTGGGAAGAAGTTGTTTGGAACGAGTTGGAAATGTTAAGTGGAATAGATGTCCAAATTTGCACAAAACTTGACTTTGAATGGGTATAACTCTCATAATATAAGTATATTTCCAATGAATGTTTCCCTAGGAGTGTAGTCCTTTGAGTCTAGTTTCCAATGCATCAAGTCGTTCATCATTTGGACATTCCTACTAAAAGTTATGATCAAATTACCAAAGTTAGATCACCCAGTTAATTTGGCGGACAACGAAGCAAAGCTCGCTTCGCTAGACCAGACGTGGCTCCTATCTTCCCTTGCATGTAGTGGAAAGCGAAGTAAGGCACACTCCTCTAGAGTACACGCGCCCCTGATCCAACTCTTTTTAGGCCAATTCGGGGTTCATTTTCCCCATTTTATTTTGACGAATTTGGGAGCTCTTCACCACTCTCTCAAGACCACCAAATCCTCTTTTCTTCAAGGTAAGCAATCCCCATTATCTTGGTGTGAAATTCCGTCATTTCTACACTAGAGTTGATGAAATCTACACATGAAATCTTTAGAGTTTTAAGAAATTTCTTCAAGAACTCAAAAGGAGGATTTTGCAAGATTTCTTCCAAAAGGTAATCCTACACCCTTAGACTTACACGCATGGATTTATTATGGGAATATGAGTATGAATTAAGTATTGGAACTCATGGGATGGTTATTGGAAGCCATAATTTTCCCAATATAAATACATAACCATTGTAAAGATTGAAAGATGATTATTTGATAAACTTTTGTTGGTTGGGTGTGGATGGATGGTCATGCATGTGATGTTGGAAGTGATAAAATATTTTAGAATTTTGGGGGATAAATTGTTGGTAAATTATGGTAGTTGGATGAATTAATTCTATGGCTATGAAATGCAGAGATTTATGCCTACTATGTGTTTGATAAAGTGTCTAAATGGCCTAAACCATGAATGTTTTACTAATAATGGTTCCATTAGATGTTGATATTGTAGATTGAAGTTGCTTAGTGTAGTAGATCATTGTATTATCATTAGGGGACGAATTTCAGGTATGTTGGCTAAACCCCTTCTTTTTAGAATTGAATCCCACGGTGATCATGTAATTGTTATAAGTCCCAAATTGTTCATTATAGAATTGACTATTCCGAATGTGCTTGTGTTGAAGGATATTTTTTTAATATTTTGTTCTAAATGCTTCATCATGTCATCTTATCATTTGAGGATGTGTCCAAAATATGAACTATGTGTTAAAACGTTAAGACCTCAAGTCATGATCGATCAAAGGTTGTTATGCCAGATTGTATGAAAAGCCTCTATGTGCCTAAGATTCCCCAATTGCCCGTGTATTTAATGTCTTGAATAGAAAGCCTTATTTTTGTTGATGATGATAATGATATTTGAATGTGGAAAGGGGAACTAGAATTATGAAGTATGGCGAAGTGCCAAGAATGAATTTATAATTATGGTCAGTAGTGCCAATGAATTCAAAAGATGTGAAAGAAGTAGGAAGTGAGATGATTGACTGAAAAAGGTAATGTCTCGAGTGAGACGACCTAGCCGATCGGGTGGTGATCGAACTCCATGTAAGAATACGGTGGTATTGTGAATTATGTTATATCGGCACGAAAGATCACCCAACCTAATAACATGGAAATTGACTTGAAAACTTATGTGGTTATTAACTTGATATTTTTAGTATTGTTTGAAGCTCGTTTTGAATTCATGATTGTTTCCCCCTTGTATTATTATTCATTCTATTTAGATGGTGTTTAGTTTTACATACTAGTACTATTCGACAGTACAAACGTCCCTTTTTGCCGGGGCGCTGCATCTTTAAATGGATGTAGCTGGTTCCATAGCAGGTAGTGTTGATCAGCGATAGTGGAACCTCCGCTTCCCAGCAGATTTGGTGAGCCCCACTTCATCTGAGGTTCGTGTATTGTATCTTTTGTTCATATTATTATCACATTTTGAGGTATAGTTGGAGCCTTGTTGTTGGCACTATCATAACACTCTTTTGTATCTTTTAGAGGCTCTGTAGACACATTGTGTGTTTTACATGGGTGCTGGATAAGTGAAACAAGTTATGTTATGTTTTGATCACTTGCTCCACTCAAACCATAAAAATGTGTGTATTTTGAGACTTAAAAATTATTTAACTAATGAAGTGGTTTATATTGTATACATGATCTCCCTACTTCTAATTAAGAACATTATGTCTTCTCTTGATCATGGGTGAGTTGGGTAAAAAGTATCTAATAGGCTTGCTTGACCGGGTTCACTCGGTTGAGCATCAGTCACGCTTCCCAAATTTGGGGCGTGACAAGCCAGTGGAAACATATGGTCAAAATCATAAGACCACCTGACAATGCATTGATATGGTCACCAAGTAATATGGCAGGATCTCATGGTAATATGCTAAGCAACCATCGCATCCTCTAACCAGGCTATACCCTTTGTGCTTGGGCACGCCAGTTTTTCATTAATCATGACATGGTGCTCGGGGGTGCCCCATGAATTTTGACTCATGGGCATTGTTACGAGGTCACTCCAGTCTTCTTGGAGTCTCCGTATCTTGGGAATTAGAATCTAGCCATTGTAGTCATCCTCGTATAACGTCGTCCTTGTCCACAGAGGCACATCTTGGATCATTCCAAATTATCTGAGGACCTGCATAGGTGAGTATGGTTGAATGCCTTCGAATCTGATCAACTCAATGAAGTACTTTTGGGGAGTCCTCAAGATTGCCCTTCCACCTAACCAAGAGAGTTTCAAGTTGATTTATTCACTTGTCAAATTGGTCAGTGTTTCCCTCCATTCTTCTTGCCCATATGGGGATATCCAGTGTCTCATCCTTCCATTATGACTGCGGATCATATTGTTGACACCCACAAAGTACTCGATAGTGGCCTCCCACTGGAAGAAGTGTTCGGTAGCCCAAATCTGAAGCAGAAAGTTACATCATTTAAAGAAATTGTATCCTCGTGCAGATGCAGATAAATCTCTCAACACTTTTGCTAACACCATCAACATCAGAGTAGCTTGAAGATTGCCGTGGAAGG
Organism: Nicotiana undulata; assembly: GCA_005239495.1. Taxonomy (NCBI): domain Eukaryota; kingdom Viridiplantae; phylum Streptophyta; class Magnoliopsida; order Solanales; family Solanaceae; genus Nicotiana; species Nicotiana undulata. Next base: position 47,176 of record ML282446.1, on the reverse strand, counting down.
TTTCCAAGACCACTGGTGACAGAATGATGTTGATATGGACCTTCCACTCTAGGAATACCAATAATCCCAACAATGCCATTGCGAAAGTGATAGGCTTGAGACTCTCCCACGTAGCCTGGTTACATTGAATCTCCCATAAATACCATTTGTAGCTTTCATGGTGACAAAATATGTCGAACATTTGGTCGAGGCTCACCCATTCGTCCTCGATACTTCTGAGACTTCTACTATTAGTAAGACCTACAACATCCAAAAATCGATAACCCGGCATAGTAACAGGCAGCACTTGCTTTCTTCCATTGAATGGAAGCTCCGTAAAACTTGTGACTTCCTCCAATGTCGGTACCAGTTCACGATCAGCAAATTTGAACACCACTTTAGCAGGATTCCAAAATTCTATCAACGGGCACAACTAGAAATCAGGGCTACTGCAACAGTTCTTGAGCAACGGTTTGACAACCGTTGCTATAGACATACTATTACAACGGTTATAATCATTGCATAAGACTCTAGGGCTTATTGGGACAGTTCGAAAAAGAGACCGTTGCATTAGTATAAGAATTGTTGCCACATATCGGTCCATTGGAACTGTTACTTTAACCGTTTTAATATAAAGATTTGTGGCAACAGTTCATTGGAAAGAATTGCTACTGGGGCGGTTTAATTTTCCCCCTTTGTTTTCCCTCTTCTTTTTTCACTAAACTTTTAAAGTTTCTTGACCCTACTATCTCTTATGATTCAAAATTCGAAGACATGGAATAGAACAAATTAACCAAGTTATGCATATCTCTTCAGTTATTCAATAGCCCGCTGAAGCACCCACCTCCGGCAACACCCAGTTGGAAATCATTTATTTTTTAGCTAGGTAAGTTATAGAGATCATTTTAATTTTTCTACTTTTATTGATACATATTCAGCTTTGTATACTTTACCTCTTCCTGGGCCGCTTTAGGCATCTTTGTTCTTTCATAGGAAGTATCCAGAAATTTGTAATAAATAATTCTAAAGAACATTCTTTTATGAAATGAATCTATGTAGTGGGCCTAACACAAAAACTTAAAGATTCAAGTTTTTTAAGCAAATCCACCGACGTCCTTTTGTATCACCTTTACTCCTATATTCTATGCCTTTATAGTTTTCAAATTGTAAAAAACCTCTTTCAATCTCCTGAATCCTCCTCCGCCAACTAATTTTTGGGGCACTCGTGTAGTTTTGTTATGACAAGAGTGTGTCAAAATATTTGATTTTCTCTAGTGTATTCATTTTTTCTCCTATTGTAGTGTTGAATCTCCTTATTTGACATAGACAGTGTTTTGAGCTCCGATCTATGTGTTTGTCGAAGCCTCTTCTAGTCTTGTCAGGGATTTGTTGTCATCGATGCTACTTTATGTAACTAACTTTTTTTAATTCATTAGTAATTAAATATTTCTTTTTTAGAAGTTTTATAACAAGAACTAAGCTTCGAATAGAGATGGTAATCCGTTAGGACATAAGGATGGAAGATTGTCCTAGCCTGCATTTGGTAGATAATTTGGGCAATATCAAAGTTGAAGATGAATTGTTTAGTACTTTTTCTTTTATGTAAAAAAAGAGTACTTACAAGAAGCTGATTATATTTTTAAGATCTCAGATTATTCTTAAGATAGTTAGATTATGTATAAAACAAGAGTACTTACAAGGAACTTAGTTTTGCTCTCCTTATATGCCTCTTTATTAGAAGCTCTGGTTGTAAATGAATATCACTTCAGCAAGATCTTTATCAATGAGTCAACAGCTGAATCGTTTCCACCACACATAAGTCCTTAAGATGAATACCTGAATTATATAAAGAGACATTGCTATGAGAAAATCACAACCACAAAATTCTCACCTCCATGTGGAAAAAGAATGTGTTTAGTAAGCTTTTATGTGATATTTAAATTTCTGGTAGTATTCTTTCTTTTGGGGAATCTAATATTCTAGTGTCCTTTCCAAGTTTCTTCTATGATGTGTTCCTTCGTAATTTAAAACTTCTACAAGTAGATAGCATGAAAAATAATGTAATGCAAAAACAATCACCAAGAATTTGTACTTCAAGTTGGAAGAAAGCAAGCTTATACAAGTATTAAAATTAGTATGGCCTGATAATTATATACTCTGTTCTAAAAATATTATATGAATTTATCTAATCATGCTTGTATTCTCTAATCATTTTATTTCATAATAACAGTGAAAACTCAAGTTGGCCTTGAAACGTTTCAACTGTTATCTTGTTGCTAATACGTGTGATACTACTTTTAAAATTGACATTGCGGTCTGCTCCCTTCTTTTTGTTATCTATTAATTAACACTTGCTTTATTTAGTTGTAGGCGTGGATTATGGAGATCCAACAAAGAAGAACAACTTTGTGGTAACATTCTTATGGATGTTGTATTCACAACACTATGATGTTCTCATTCTCGCCTATGCTATTTCTATCATGGCCCGTGAATTTCCCTTGGCATGAGACGATAGGTTTGTGCATGTATGCACTTGAGTTATGTTATTATCATAATAGAGAATCGCTTTCACGAGTCACGACCATTAGAGAAAATGACAGCATCAGGGGCTCGTGATTTTTCTGTCCCCTTCTAGTACTTTTTATATTGTTCTGTGCATTTCTTGGTTTATAACTTTTAGTTATTCTTGAAAAATCCTATCTCATAACATTGGTTCTACAATAAAATTTTGATGTGGATTTTATTCTTGCGTTGCACGATATGACATTGTGACCGTACTATATGAAATTATTATTTTTATCTGTTAGTTCGTCTACCTTTCGCTGGATTATAAATATGCATACATTTAAAGTTTAAGTTGCATGTTCTCAATTTATAATTTATAATCAACTTCTCGTGATGTCATGCTTTTTGTGTGTTCTTTTTGGATTTTGATGGATACTTCTATTTTTGGATAGCAGTTTATATTATTTTCTGCTACATCATTCATCCCTGCACCACAAATTCTGAATATCATGTTATGTTAGGAATAATCATTCATTGAAGTTTTATCTTAATCTGAATATATGTAGCGCCTAGCGTCAAGTGTTTTGCAGCTTTTCGAAGCTCACCAAGCTATGAATCACTTGAAGTTGAACCAAATTTTTCCCACGGTTAAAGAATGAAAGGTAAGAGACTAAGAAAAAAAGTGTAAGTGTGCATTATTTGAATTCTGCTCACTCTTCACCAGTTACATGTGAGTTCTAATAGTTAGTACGAAATACCTTAACCAAATATTGTTGCTCTGGACTTAGACAAATGGAGTTGCAGGGTTCACTTATCTTTCAAACAGTGAGTATGATTGCTTTTGCACTGGTCGTAATTTGACTACCATCTTAGCAGCACCAGGTATATATTCATTAAATTGTGACATGTGAAACTTGAATTGACTCCCCCTCAAACACATGGATCAGAGCATTTCTTTTTTTATCAGTTTCTTGTATATGGCTAAGGAGAAGTTATAATTTCAAATCTTGTTAGAGGTTTCATTTTATGATATGAATGTTGAGGATTTATTGAATTAGTATTTTCACATTTGTCCAAGTTAATGTTACTACTTAAATTATCATTAAGCAAATTAAAGATTCTGCCAATTTCTCCGTGTTAACAATGCGATTGTGAAACATTCTTGATGGTATTATATTAATTTCGAACATATCTGACTGATCTCTTTTACTTCTATATGCGTATTTTTATGTGCTAATACATGTTCTTTTGAGAATTTGTAGATATTTTAATTTAGGGATAATATTTTTATAATGTGTAGAATCTAATTTACTTAAGTTAGGTTTCTTAGCTAGCTATTTTAACTTAATGAATATATGCAAATATGTTATTTGTCTTTATGTCTGATAGCATGTATCAAGGTTATCTCGATAGAACTTATTTTATTTCATTTTATTTTCATAATTAATTTTGTTAAGGAGACAACTATATCACCTTGAAATCATATTTTAGGATTTTTTCTTATTAAAAGTAGCATCTGTAATGTATTCTTTTCCTAATATTTTTATCGAAAGTGGTCGATATGTCTTATTATATATAGCATCTGCAATGTATTTTTCTCATACTTTTCTATTAAAAGTGGTCTTGTAGTTTTTCCATAGTTGTAAGACATTGAAGAAACCTGTAATAATGAAATTTGTTTGCCTGTTGTGATTCATATATAAATGCACAAGTGAATCAAGCTTTAGAAATTTTTTAAATGTATTCATTGTTTGGTATATCTACATAGAATTCTTACTACATTAAAGAATACTTTCGAATACTTTCTTGAATTTGTTAGCTCTCTATTTTGCAATATATTTTTAGATGCTTGTGAACCTGATATAAAGAATATATCGGTTTATTCATGTTTGTTTCATGTGTGAATCAACCTCTCCAAGTTAACTAATAATTTGTGGGAGGTTAAGGACATGGCGTCATCTCCTTATATTAGTATGAACTCTTATTTTCAAACCTGACTAGCGAGTCCTATTGTTTGAAACTCTTTGTGATTAATTTGAACTCTTTCTTTTACAAGTGTCTGGTATTTGCAGTGATACTTCTTGCTTAACATGATAACTTGTCTGCCTAAGATCTTTGCCTACTTGTCCATGTGGTTATATGATATGTTTTCTTACTACCTAGCATATTAAATCCACGAGAAATAAAGAAATTTTATTGACAAGATAATCTGAATGCTCCCTTTGGTTAACATAAATCTAGTTCTTTATCAAGTTAATTCTGAAATGTTAAATTGTAGATTTTTTATGTATTCTGATATTTGTGAGTTTTGTTATATCTATCTCAATCTCTGTTTTACTATCACTCTATCATTACCATTCAGTTGACTAATAGTATGATGAAAGATGGTTTTCATCTTTGTGCTTGACAATAAAAGGTTATGAAAATTTTGCTTACTTTTTTTAGTATCTTTTGTAGGTGAGAAAATGAACAAAGGGTAGACATAAATGGTGAAGACCTTACTTAGAGTGCTGGTTGATTATTATTGAAACCTCATATGTTCGGGAAATCATCCGAACATTTTGCATTCTTATGTATATTAATGTTGCATTTGTAAACACTATTGTATAATTTACTTTTATAGATATTACCTTTAAATATATTGGATTGTCGGATTATGTTTTTCTTTATGATAGTTTCTGTTTGTGATTTATATAAATTTTTGTATATTGTTGCTTTATTAACACGTTACAATAGCTTTACAAAACTGTTGCAATAGCCTTAAAAAGTCGTTGCAATAGATCTTAACAACCGTATCAATAGATATTTTTTACAGTTGCCATAGTCTCATAAAAGCATTGCGATAGTTATATTAACCGTTACAAAAGGCCCAATAACCGTTGCATTAACTTACATAGAGACGATTAAGAACTGTTTCATTTGTCTTAAGTTAGCGTTGCAATAGAAAGAGCTATCGTAACCGCTGTCAGCCCGTTGCCACAAAAGTCTATCGCAATAGTTTTGAAACCGTTACATAACATCGTTGCCATAGATCTATTGGCACAAGACCTGATGAAACCCGCCCTATGTAACGACCCGACTTGTCGTTTTGAGATCTAGCACGTCGTTCAGCGGTTGGAAGTCATGAACAACTTCATTTCAGGTATAATGACTTGTGCGTATGGTCGGAGTGGAAATTCGGGAAGTTCGGAGTCAAATTGAAAGGAAAATTCTCAGTTCGGAAACCTTAAGTTGGGAGAATCGACTAAGACTGGGATTTGGAGTTAACGACTCGGAATCAGGATCTGACGGTTCCAGTAAATTCGTATGACGATTTCGGACTTGGGCGTATGTCCGTATCGGGTTTTGGATAACCCAGGAGCGTTTCTGCGTATATTGTGGAAGTCAACAATTTTGAAGGAATTTCCTAAGTTGGCTTGAAGCGCATCTCAGAGATATAGATATCCGTTTGGGATTCCGAGCCTGGGAATGGCTTCGTATGGTGATTCTTGAGTTGGGTGCGCAATCGGAAGTGAATTCGGATGTCCGTAGGTTATTTTGAAGTCATTTGGCTAACGATAGGAATTTGAAGGTTTTTGAAAAGTCCGACCTGAAGTGGAAATTTTAATATCGAGATCAGAATGTGATTTAGAAAGTTGGAGCAGGTCCGTAATGTCGAATATGACTTGTGTGCAAAATTTGAGGTCAGTCGGACGTGATTTGATAGGTTTCGGCATCGGAGGTGGAAGTTTGAAACTTCAAAGTTCATAAAGTTGAATTTTGGTGCGATTCGTGTTGTTGGCGTTGTTTAAGGTGATTTGAAGCCTAGACCAAGTTCATAGGATGTTATGGGACTGAGTCGTGTGTTTGGAAGGGGTCCCGGGGGCCTCTGGTGTGTTTCGGGGTGGTTCCGGGTCATTTTGAGTGTTTTTCTGTTGCTGTTTGCTGGTGCATCTGGTGTGAAGTACGATCGCGGCTCTTATAGTGCGATCGTGAAGAAGGAAATTTGGAAGGCTGGATTTTGGTCTGTGCGATCGCAAGAAAGGATGTGTGATCGAACAGTGCACCTGGGGGCTGTTGGGTTGGCATGTGCAATCACATGAGGGAAGCTGCGATCGCGGAGAAGGAATTTGGAGGGGGGCTGGAATGCCTTGTGCGATCGCGGAAAGCAATATTGGGAGGCAGCAGGTTGTCTTGTGCGATCGCATTTGAAGATATAAAGGGTTGGTCTAGGCAGTGAATTATTTTAAAACGAAATTTGGCATTTCTTCTCACATTTCATTGGATATGGGCGATTCTTGAGAGCATTTCCAAGGGGGGTTTTCATCAGGCATCAGAGGTAAGATGTTTCTACTTGTTTCTAAGTTATATACAAGATCATTACATGAATTAGATTTGATAAATTGAGGAAAATTTGGGAATGTTTGAAGAAAACCTAGAATTTGATAAATTGGATTTTAGCCACGAATTTGAGCATGAATGTTTGAGTAAAATGTATAATTGAACTAGTAAAGCTATAGGTGGAGTTTATCTTCGAGAAATTTCGGAATCCGGGCACGTGGGCCCGAGGGCATTTTGGTCAATTCACCGAGCGGAGCTGAGAAATTATATAATTTGAATTTTTTGCAAATAATAGAGTATATTTTCATTGCTTTGCCCGTTATTTGCTAGTTTTGGGGTGTTGTGCATCAATTGGAGTCATCGGAAGGGCTTGGAAGCCGGCTATGGAATTTGGGAGCGAGGTAAGTGTCCTTTCAAACTTTGTGAGGGGGAATTGTCCCCATAGGTGAACTAAATGAATATATGTTACTATTTGCGGGGGTTACATACGCACGAGGTGACGGGAGTCCGTGCGTAGCTACTGTTATGCCATGTCTGGGTAGTCTAGGACCCACATCATGCCTTGCGTTCTTTCTAGAAATGGATTATATGCTTTATGAGTTGATGCTATATAAAATTTTGGTTTTCCCTGAGATCACAGAAATTTGGTAATTTAAAGGAAATATTCATTGAAATTAATTTAAGAAAATATTGTATGTGCATGTGACCGCTTCGCAATTTACATTCTACGAGCGGAGTGTTATTTCCCCCACTCTCATGGGAGCGGGTCGTACGTCACGACGAGATTGAAAGATGCACTTTTGGTTCGGGCCGTTCGACCCTCGGCAGTGCATATATATGATTATTTTATGGTAAAGATGCACTTATGGTTCGGGTCGTTCGACCTTCGGCAGTGCAGAAATATGATTATTTTATGGCTCAGGCCGGTTGTTCTTATCCTGTATGCGCATGATAAATTGTTAAATGATTTCATGGATAAAGACTTGACAGATATTTGGGGGGAAATGAAGAAGAAGTTATTTATTTACTTTCAGTGTTTATTGAACTGCAGTTACAGTTTAAAGTTTCTTGATTTTATTACTCTCGTATGCCTTTTGCTGCTGTCATATATTGTTAGACCCTAGTGAGTGTCAATTCGACCTCTCGTCACTACTTCTCTGAGGTTAGGCGGGATACTTACTTAGTACACGTTGTTTTCATACTCATGCTACACTTGCTGTGCATTTTTATTGCACAGGTACTTCCATAGCGACGTGGTGGGTTTGGAGACTTAGGCGAGCTGCATCATCCAGAGGCGATCTGCATCTGACAGAGTCTCCCTCGTATTGTATTCATTTTATTTTAATTTTCCTTGTCCAACTGTATTTCGGACAAGCTTTGTAGTATTTTGTAAAATTCTTAAAAATTGCTCATGTACCTGTGACACCAGGTTCTGGGAGGTATTTGGGGTTGTATTTTTATTAAATTGAAAAAATGGACTGTTGCTTTTACTTTATGGATTTATATCTATTTATTATGTACAAGAATGAAAAGTAACGATTTTGAAAATATTAAAAACAAGAATTTATTTTAAATTAGTAAATGATTGGCTTGCCTGACAGTGGTGTCCGGCGCCATCACGACCTTATGAATTGTGGGTCGTGACAACAAGGTATCAGAGCTCTAGGTTCCCATAGGTTTCACGAGTCATGAGCAAGTCTAGTAGAGTCTTGCGGATCAGTACGGAGATGTCTGTACTTATCTTCGAGAGGCTATAGGACTGTTAGGAGTACTTCCTTCTTGATTCCTCATCATGCGATTTGATCCCCTTAAGGCTTGTGCCTATGTGTCTTCCTACTCAATCTTACGCGACGCGAAGCGCTTGCTATGAATAAGGAATTTGAGGAATTGAAATGGTGCTACAGATGAGGTGCGTGATGTTTTCCATGATTAACTGGTTGGGGCGGTTGTTGTTGCTCTGCAGAAGCATATAATGTTATTTCAGCTCAGTAGCTGTGTTTCTGAGACCTTGAGGCTATGCTCAGAATGTTATGATGCTTACGGCTGGTTATCACGCGGTGTTGATATGATGGTAGGATGCTTGCCCATATGTTGGGGGGTGATGAATGGCTTGAAGGGAGGTCTTCTTCGGGCATGATTTCGAGATTTCAGTATTTCAGTTCCGGCGGAGGAAAGGCATTGGACTAGGAATGGTCCTGTCCGGATTGATAAAGTAGTAAGACTTTTGTGACGTGGTATTGTTGTTTTGATCGAATACAATGTGTTAATTTTGTCAGTGCCATAGTTTCTTCGGTTGCAATGGGTCAGAGTGTCGTGAAGTAGTATTGAAGAAGCGGTTGTCAGAGATCATGATGTGTGGTGGTTCAGAATTGAACAGTTACTTCTAATGGAGGCGGCTCGAGAAAGATGATCTTCGGAGAGTTTGAAGTCGTGGTGATCAGCTGATTCAAGAGCTACAGAGAATGATATTGAATTGAGGCCGAAATTTAGAACCATACGACGAAGGAAGACATGTGAGAAGTGTCAGGTGGCGGCTAAATCTAAAGATGTCAGGCATAAGGGACGGGTGTCAGGTAGTTGCTTACAGGAATGAGGTTAACCAAAGTAGGAGAGCGGCAACATAGTGGTGAGTTAGAGGATATTGTAGTGCATTTAGTAGATGTTCATGGGAAGCGGATGGACTGGTAAAGTTGGTGAATGGAAACAAGCTTAGGATGGGGTATCGATGTTGTAGGAAGTGTGCAGTACATCGTCGTTTGAGGGTGTCAGCTGGTGATTTCCACGGGTGAGTTATCTTCTGTGAGTAGGTTAGCGATCGTGTGGTTGGCAAGTTTTTGGCGAGGAATCCTAATGGCTATTCGGTAGGAGGCAGAATGTGTGAATGGTGCTAGAGAATCTGAGTGTTATGCTAACAGGTGAATTTGGAAGAATTGGACGGATTGGTTGAGCAAGATCATGTCAACAAAGGAGGAAGGATCTCAGCAGGGTCTAGAGTGGTGCAAGAGTATCTTTGGGCTAAGTGGGGGAGTCCCACCACCTGCAGTTGGGTTGTAGAATAGTGTTCTCATGGGGTTGCGGATTGTTGGCGTATTGGCAAGTTGTTACAGCTAAGGGAAAGGATTAAAAGGGTGATTTTGCGTGGGATTTGATGAATGTGTGCGAAAGTTGGCCCTGTTGTACCATGTCTAGGATTTGAAGGATTCAGAATTTATGCTTAAGGCATAGGCAAGTTGTAAGGGTAGTGACTCAGTCACGTGCTTCGTTGAGAGCATGTTCATGTACTAGAAGAACCTTGGAGTTGATCGTATTCGGGGCCAGTCAGAGTGGGTGACTCTCAGCAGCGGTCTTAATAAATCTGAAAGTTAGAAAGTGCGGTGTTTAAGGGTTTTGAGCAGCAGTATGATTAAGAATCGAGCTTTTGCAGTATAAATTATGAGAAGAAGGAAAAGGGTTGGAGCATTCTAGGTTATTTTAATCGTGCAGGATATCATTTGAGGAGCGAGAGAAATAAACTCCGGGTTATAGGAAGATTTCCAGGAGGGTATGAGACGAGTTGCGGGATTTGGGCAGCATGGTCTCGTGAATTAAGGTCACTCGGGATGAGTGAGGGTTGAGTTTGCTACGAATTGAAGGAAGTTACTATTATTGCCGAGGAAATTAAGGGGAATTAAAAGAAGATAGATTGATTAGACATGGTTGAAATGGCGCATGTACGGCAGTGATCAGTTCCTTCGGTGTGATTGAGTATGTGTATGGTTTGTGCAGATGTGTGTGGGGCTTGTCGGCCGTCGTAATAGATTTCACTTGGAAGCATTCAAGTTATATGTCATGTCATGTGTAGGCGGATCCCGAAAGGTTTATGGTGGTTCAGAACACTACTTAGGGATTTGCAAGTATTGCGAACGTGAGAATCCGCTCGTGTGTTGTTATGGTTCTCATGAATTGAGGTAAGTAAGGATTTCTATGTGATGGAGTGTTCACTCTACTAGTGGTTCAGGAGTTATGATGGAAATCCTATGATATTCCATATTGGCATGTTAGGTGTAGTAAGCAGTAGGTAACTGGGAGTAAGAATCGATATTTGCGGTTCGGTGTTAAATAGTCAGGAGCTCAGAGGAGCAAGGACAAGGGATGTGAAGGTTTAGAATAATCTGATGTTGTTTTCAGTGTCACCTGAGATCGATACTCGGTGGAAGAGGCTTTGTACCCTGGTCATGGGTTCTTGATGTGTTTTGCAGGAATAATGTGGTCGGTGGTATGGATGTGTAGACTTGTTACCTTGTGTGGAAGGCCGTGGGAGCATGACCGCGGGAAGGTTATATAAGTGTGACATGTAGTCACCTGATTGAAGATTTAGACCAAGTATAAGGAAGTGCAACATTTCTTATTTGAGAACTTATGCCTGGAAAGCGTTCGGTTCAGTTGGTTGTGGATTGTCGGATGTTTGTCCCGGATATGACGGCTGTTCTTGGATGTTATGAGAAAAGTGGTGTATATAGCCTAGTTTTGTGCGAGCAGAATCGGCTTGGGAGTTGTGAAATGGCTTGATAAATTTTCTATGTGCTGAGTTTTTGCGTAGTAATGATGTTATGTGAGCAGGAGAGCTCTTGAGATTCAAAGTATATTTATATCGCACCTCAGTTGTGCTTAAGTTTTGTAGCATATAGCTCTATCAGTCTCCTCAAGATGGTATTATGCACTTAGCGTGCTTGTGATCGATATTCAGTAATTTGTAATAATGAGCAATCCAACTCGATGTGTATCTCCTTATGTGAATTTTATGATTGGATCGGATGGCACGTGGCCACGGGTATGTTATTTGGATCGGGTTTCACGCCACAACAGTGTGGTGTTGAGTACGGTTCCCTATAATTATCTCCCTTATGTTATACTTCCTGTATTCTGAGGAAAAATTCATATTAGTTGCGTGAGTTGAGTAGTCCCTTCCTGAGTCATTTCCTTATGTATCATGTTCGAATTGTGGCCTATTGGCGCATTATGGCATCATGCGAGACTATTGGTCATGTCTGGGGTGATTGGTTATCTGAGCAGTTCATACTGGGTGAGACGATATTTATAAATCTGGGATCGATGTGATAAGATTATGTGAAGTTTATTAAAGGTCAAATACCAGTATTTGGTTCATAATGAGATGATGATCTAAGTCAAGAGGAAAGATTTCAATGTTTGGATTAACTTTGCAGTTGGTTAGAAATTTTCTACACATCTCCTCAGTCGTGGTGGTATCATCAAAATTATAGCAGGATGTATGTATGTATATTATAAGGTGCCTTAGGAGCATCAAATTCGTAGAATTTTGGCTATTAAGGTTCAGGGACTGTCGTTGAGGTTAAATGATGAATTAGGCGGTGCATAGCACTGATTCAGCAAGGGTATGCAGTTGTGTTCTGGTGCCTCGTGTGGTAGTTGATACGGTGTTCATATATTAGAAACAGGCCTTGGAGAGAATTTCGGTCACGACCTAGAATCCTAGTCCAGGTCGTGATGGCGCCCAACGACGAGGTTAGGCAAGCTAATACAAATTACACTAAGTGTTACCCTTCCCATTTAATTAAACAAGTCGATATTAACAAATTTTAAAAAATTAAACATGATGATAGCTTGATACGCAAATAAAAGCATAACACTACATGGCCAAAATAAAGCATATGCATGCCTATTCAACCCAAAACCCAAAATATACACTACGCGTGTGCCAGGAACTAGTGTCACGAGTGTCATGGGCATACTAACGGAATGTACAAGGGATAATAATATATACAAATCCACAGTCTGGATGAAATAGATGGGGAAAACAACAAAAGTAAATTAAACTCCATGGTGATGTTGGGGATAGCCAGAGGAAGCAGCTCACCGTGAAGTCAAGTCCACTAGCTCAGGGTCTATCTCCGGTACAATAACCAGAAGCACCGACCTCAGTACCTGTACAGTTCAGTACAGAAGTGCAGCATGAGTACATATTAAATAAATATGTACCCAGTGACTATCCCGCCTAATCTCGAAGAAGTAGTGACGAGAGGTCGACTCGATACTCACTAAGGTCCAACAGTAATAACATATGATAGAACATAATGAAGTACAATAGGCATGTTAAGAAATAAGAAACAACTACATATCAAGAGCATAAATCCAAAAAACTACTGAATTAAACAATAATGCACTTTCAAGGGTAAGACCACCGAAACGAAACAATAATCACCAAGTCTTAGATCCGCCGTGGCGTACGGCCCGCTCCCATGAGGTACCTTCTAAACTCGCCGTGGCGTACGACCCGATCCCATATGTGTTCAAAGTATTTCTCAACACTGTCGTGGCGTACGGCCCGATCCCATATATATCACAAATACTTCTCAACACTTCCATGGCATACGGCCCGATCCCATATATATGACAAATACTTCTCAACACTGTCGTGGCGTATGGCCCAATCCCATATATATCACAAATACTTCAAATACTTTCTATAACAAATTCCTTTCCATTCAAAAATTTCCATAAAGCCTCAGAGGAACAATACTATGCAAAACATAATCCCGTAGTACATATGGCGTCACAAGGAATCATATATAGCATTGCAAAGAAGCCTATAAGGCATTACGAGGAAGCATATAAGGCATGATGTGGGCCTAACTACCCGGACATAACAATGATAGCTGCTACGTACAGAATCTCGTCACTTGGCGCGTACGTAGCCCCCAAACAATTTACACATAGCATATACATCACCTATGGGGACAATTCCCTCTTACAAGGTTAGAAAGGAGACTCACCTCGTGTCGAATCTACCCCTCGGACCACAATTGCGCCCGAAACTCCGAACTCTACACCCGAGGACTCGCAACTAGCCAAACGGTATACAATAATATTAATGCATGCACAATGCGGGAAATTATCCTAGTTATTCAATAAAATTGCTGTTCTTGAAGAATTCCCAAATTCAAACCCCGATCCCGCATGTTCAAATTCCGAAAAATCTCGAAGGGATCACTCACCCAAAGCTTAAGGATCATTAATGTGTGATTTCTACTTGAATTGATGGCCTAAAATGGAAAATCACAAAATCCTCAAGAACCCTAAAATTACTACCTAATTCTATGATTTTAGATAATTTAGTAGGGAATTTAACTAGGAATTAATGTTTGAAACTAGTGTTAGATAGGGAATTAACTTACCTCAAGTACTAGGTTGAAGGCGCTCTTGGAAGCTCCCAAATAACACAAGGAAGAAGATGGAAAATGGAAGAAATGACTCAATTCCGTGTTTAAATGAAATATCACTGCCTAGCCTACAAGGGTTCCGCACCTGCGTCTCGAGGACCGCATGTGCGAGCTGGGGCTCGTACCTGCGGAATTGGGCAAGAGGGGCTGGGGTCGCACCTGCGGAGCTGGAGACCGCACCTACGGTTCCGCTCCTGCGGAAGATGAACCGCACCTGCGGAACCATCGCACCTGCGAGGCTGGGACCGCAGGAGCGGTCCCGCACCTGCGGTCACACCAGATCAGGTGCACCAGCTGCATCTTCATCTGGTTTTTGACCTCGTGTCCGGGAGACACCTGGGCCCACCCGAGCCCCTGTCCAAATATACCAACAAGTCCTAACTAATAATATGGACTCGCTCGAGCCTTCGGAACACCCAAAACAATGCTAAATATAATAATCACCCCTCAAAACCCCTAGGATCAAACTTAAGGATTTCTAAGTTCTTGATTTCTATAACAACGCGCCGGACCGACCTATACTACTCGGAACGACCCCAAATTTTGCAGACAAGTCATGAACGACATAACGGAACTATCCATGATCTCAGGATTTCATTCAGACCTCGGTAACATAAAATCACATCCCAAACCAAATTTCAAATTCTATGAAATTTCTCAAAACTTCATTAACTCTAAATTTCCCATTTTGATCTGAAACCCGTCAAATCAAGTCCATTTCTTACCAAATTTAACAGATAACTTAAATAACACATATTGAACCTGTTCCGGGCTCCGGGGGCCTCGGAACACAGTCATAATTAACTTTACATAAGATGACCTTTTGGGTCATCACAATTCCAAGTGTTGGAACCGGAGTCTAAGATTATTGTATGGATAAGAGGGAATATCTTTAGAATTGATCAAGCTAATGTGCTCAACTGGGTTGTGGCAGCACGGGCAGGTGCACAAGGTGTTAAAACAGTGATTTCAGATAACTCAAGAGAGTTCTTGGCGTGTTCGAGGTCGAATGTCTGTTTAAGTGGGGGAGAATGTAACGACCCGACCGGTCGTTTTGAGCTCTAGCGCGTCGTTCAGCGGTTGGAAGAAATGAATAGCTTCATTTCAGGTATTACGACTTGTGCGTATGGTCGGAGTGGAAATTAAGGAAGTTAGGAGTCAAATTGAAAGGAAAATTCTCAGTTTAGAAGCCTTAAGTTGGGAGAATCGACTAAGACTGGGATTTGGAGTAAACGACTTGGAATCAGGATCTGACGGTTCCAGTAGCTTCGTATGATAATTTCGGACTTAGGCGTATGTCCGGATCAGGTTTTGGATAACCCGGGAGAGTTTCGGCGCATATTGTGGAAGTCAGCAATTTTGAAAGAATTTCCTAAGTGAGCTTGAAGCGCATTTCAGAGATATAGATGTTCGTTTGGGATTCCGAGCCTGGTAATGGCTTCGTATGGTGATTCTGTAGTTGGGAGCGCAATCGAAAGTGAATTCGGATGTCCGTCTGTTATTTTGAAGTCATTTGGCTAAAGATAGGAATTTGAAGGTTTTTGAAAAGTCCGACCGGAAGTGGAAATTTTGATATCAGGGTCGGAATGCTATTCCGAAAGTTGGAGCAGGTCCGTAATGTCGAATATGACTTGTGTGCAAATTTTGAGGTCAATCAGACGTGATTTGATAGGTTTCGGCATCGGAGGTGGAAGTTTAAAACTTCAAAGTTTATAAAGTTTAATTTTTGTGAGATTCGTGTTTTCGGCGTTGTTTAAGGTGATTTGAAGCCTCGAGCAAGTTCGTAGGATGTTATGGGACTGAGTAGTGTGTTTGGAAGGGTCCCGGGGGCCTCGGGTTTGTTTCGGGGTGGTTCCGGGTCATTTTGAGTGATTTGTTGTTGCTGTTTGCTGGTGCATCTGGTGTGAAGTGTGATCGCGGCTCTTATTGTGCGATCGCGAAGAAGGAAATTTTGAAGTCTAGATTTTGGTCTGTGCGATCGCAAGAAAAGAGGTGCGATCACACAGTGCACCTGGGGGCTGCTGGGTTGGCCAGGTGACAGAGTCTCCCTCGTATTGTATTCATTTTATTTTAATTTTCCTTGTCCAACTGTATTTTGGACAAGCTTTGTAGTATTTTGTAAAAAATTTATAAATTGCTCATGTACCTGTGACACCGGGTTCTAGGAGGTATTTGGGGTTGTATTTTTATTAAATTGAAAAAAATAGATTGTTGCTTTTACTTAAATTTCTATCTAGTTATTATGTACAAGAATGAAAAGTAACGATTTCGAAAATGTTAAAAACAAGAATTTATTTTAAATTAGTAAATGATTGGCTTGCCTGACAATGGTGTCCGACGCCATCACGGCCTTAAGGATTTTGGGTCGTGACACCCTAAACCGTTCCAATAAATCTAGAGCAATGGTTTTCCTATCTACAGCAACGGTTTTGCAGTCGTTGCCATAGGTCAAAATTCCTGTAGTGGGGTGAGTGAGCACCATGTATGCTCAGATGTTCATCATTGCAGTTAATGCCCCTATGTGCGTCCAAACTTCGTGTCCGTGTTCTCGGCGAATATTCTTCCACCATTGTTTCATCTTATGCGGTGCTCCCATTACCATGCTAGTTTCAGGGATGTTCTTGTTGATTTCAATTTTCTAAGGTGGTAGAAGAAATATATTTGTGAAAGTGTTTGCTTCGTATCTGTAAGTGTCGTGTCATATTTTTTTGTCTTTCCACAGAAATTATGTTGTTGGGTGCATGACCCGTTGACATCAGGGTGGCTTTCCTAATCGTGTGTTGATGCCAAGGACCAATTCATCTAAGGTTTATGCAGTATGACTTATTTTACAATAGTAGAGTGTTTCCTACTTTTGAATTGGACTGAGAATTGCGAGAATTTATGTCAGTTGACCTGACAAAGTCATTTTCTGAAACTAGAGATTTTGAAAAGAAGGTTCAGAGAGGTGTAAAAGACAACCCTCGCATGCCATTGTATGTGATAGTGTATGTCCAACACTCGATTGGAAGAGATTTGATGAAAGTATATATAAAGCAGTAACAAACAAGGGTGTAGCAGCAATAAGCAAGGTGATCATAGAGAGCAGATAATATAAAAAGAAAAAAAAGGCATGTAAGCATGTAATGGCAATTTCGATCATAATCAAAATGAAGAACAAATAAATCCAAAATCCAAATAAGTCTAAATCTGCCAAGGTCTGAACCTAAGTGGGTGTCCCCAGTAGAGTCATCATCTTGTTGCACCCTATTTTGCACTAGACAAGACAAGATCCAACTTGGGGTTTCTCAGCTGTTGATGAAAGAGAGTCGCCACCTAATATTTAAAGGTATACTAGGGTACCTATTTCATTACCAAGTCATATTTTGTTAGTCTAATAACCGGTGATATTATAAGTAAGGATTCTAGTTCTTCTAAGGGGAAGGTGTTAGGCACCCCTTAAAATCTACCTAAGGTAGATCCATAGGATTTAGACTAAGTTTGGGATCAATTATTTATAAAATGCTTTGATTAGTGATAAAGAGTATTGCTTACTGTATGCTTAAGGGGGAGAGTATGATATTTATAAAGGGAATGTAAGACCCTAAAGGGATACGATTTATGAAGAAGTTCAAAAGGTATATTGAAAGAGTTTTTAAATTGGTATATAAGTGGTCTAGATTTTACAAGCTTATATAAGAGAGTTTGAGTTATGAAAATACTTTGATTTGGGGCATGGTTATTTATATAATTCTAAAAGGTGTTTTGTAAGAAAGTGAGCCTAAAATTACCTTAGATTCAGAGGGTTTTCAAAGAAGAGGTTATTTGCCGAAAATTCCTGAAGGGCGACAGTTCTTGAAGTTCTTATATTCCTTTTTAAAATTAAGTTGAGGTCTGATTTCCCTTTTTGAAATAGAACTAATGTTTTTCTAATTTCTGGGCTTCAAAAATATTTTAAGGAAAAGAAACATGAGTGAAAACATAATAAGTTTGGAGTATATTATAATTAGCGAATTAAGGATCTATTACTAACTGATTTCCCTTTTAAATCCTATATTGTTTAAGGCTTGACTAAGTTTATATGACATTAAGCATAAACGAAAAGCATGTGATCTTAATATATGAGTGCCATATACATGAGATATAATACAACAACAAAGGCATAACAAGTGCAACCAACAGTAAACTAAATTAGCAAAAGCGGTAAACTATATTAACAGGATAGTAAACAGTGATAAAGGAGTTGAGGGAAAAAGGACTGGACTCTGGTGATTAGGCATCAAGAAGGTAGGCCCAACAGTAAAGAGACGCAAATACAACTGATTTTGGGCTCCTTAATTAATGAAATAAGGCTGGAATTGGGCTTGAGTTCATCGAGAACTCAGCGTCCCAAGTAGTTGTACATACAAAAGAATATGAAAGTCATTAGATACATATTCAATATATATTCATCATATTCTAACAACAGATTACATTCTGATGCATATGACAAAGACACAAACATGAATTAAGAGATAAGAAGGGAACCCCAACTGATTTTGATTCTCCCTTTGGATCCCCTGACACTTCAAAGTTTCCACGGGACTCGAGGCCCAGGGCAATGCTTGTGCCGGGGAGGTCAGCTCAACCTAGAGTCGAACTTCATTCCTTAATACCCTTAAACACTAATAACATGTGTTTCCCTACGGGTTTAAGTGCCAATGAGGCCCTTCCAATATAAAATAAATACTAAAGTATTACTTACCACAAAATATGTACCTTTCCTTTTCATAGAATAACATAAGAGAACACAGATTACTCTTGATACTAATAAAGTACACCTATCAAGAGAACCTAAAGGGGGATGACTTCAAAACACATATAGATTAAAATAAATTCATATCATACTATTGCAGGAGTAAGTTACTAAGGAACAACATATTCAAACAGGTATTAATAATACTACTTAACACCTTAAAGATCATCAATGCAGATTCAAACCAACAGTCATGGTCAGCCATTGTTACAGAGATGTTATCAAGGTCATCAGGGATGGAATTAAACTCTCATCATGACTACAAATTCATAGGTTCAAACATGGGAATTCTAAGGTCTCAATAGGGTGATGCTTCTAACAGTATTAGCAGGTCATCATGTTCGGATAATATCAACAAGTGGACTCCATAAGTTTTGAGAGTGAAGTTTAGTTTTAGATTATTAATAATGAGAAGAACTGGGCATAATTTAAAGCAAAAACATAGTATTGTAGAGTCAAACAAAGACACTTGAAATATTTAATCAACTGTACATAGGCAGGGTAAGTGAGGTAGTGACCTCATACAAGCACGGGAACTTTGCACATCACAGAACCAATTACATAACCAAATCAAAATGCTACTAAAGAAAGGAAATGGAAACATTACATCAATACAAATACAAGTCAAACATAAGTCTAGCTTAGTATATTAGTATGAAGTAATCATGCTTCAGCTCCTAAATTGATTATTATAGTATGTCTAAGTTCTACTTTCATGAAAGACAAGTTGATGATAGATGCATGCAACCTTTGGAGAATCAACAGTGGCTCCAAGAGACTGAGGACAGGGATGTACTGCAAAAGTTTTGAATTACACATGTATATGAAGATCTCAACTAATCATGGTACAAACAAACTTGGTTATGCAGCAATTACCAATTGGCTTTGTCCAAACAAGATCATGACTTACACTATTAAGAGGAAGATAGCTTAACCTTAGCAAGATATATACAACAAATATTCATGGAAAGAAAACAGTTTAATTTAAACAAGATAGTTCCCTACAAATGTGTACGATAGTCGAGTATGATCTTGAGAAGGTCATAGTGATAGCCCAGATATCACCCACAGTGTTAGAAGATATTGATGTAGAGAAGGAAAGTATCAAATCACTTAGATTCTTTCACCTTAGTTTAGTAATATGGACTCATTGAAATTTCAGATTGTATGTCAGTTAGGATCATCAAATAATGATCTCAACCATAAGGAAAATAAGATGCAAAGAACAATATAAAGGTCACAATAGAATCATTAGTGAAGGGGAAACATGAAGTTTAGGTAAGCATGATTGGTTTAACAATAATGGTTAAACAAAGTAAAGACCATAGTAGTAACTCAGAAAACCAGTTGGACAAACACAAGCAGAGACACTTCAAATTTAGGCTCAAGGTTAAAATTCAAGGGGATATAAGTCACCTTAGTTATATTATTAAGTATTAACCTCAATAAGCTCACAAAAAAATACAGAGGTGCAACATGACAGAGATGATGTAATGACCCGGCCGGTCCTTTTGAGAGTTAGCCTGGTTCCCCCATATACTGCTCATTTTGTAATTTATAGTTGTTATGTGACTTGCCGGAATAGTCAATTCGGGTCTGGTGAGGTTTTGGAACGAATTGAGATGCTTAGTCTCAAGGTTGAAAAGTTTAAGTTGAAATGGTTGAGCGGACACTGACTTATATGTAAATGACTTCGGAATATAGTTTTGATGGTTCCATTGGGTATTTTTGACTTAGGAGCATGTAGAAATTATGATTTGGAAGCCTATAGTGAAATTGGACTTGAAATGGCGAAATATTGGATTTTTGGAAAGTTTGATCGGGAGTGAACTTTTTGATATCAGGGTCAAATTCAAATTGAAGTTGAAGTAGGTCACTAATGTCATTTGTGACTTGTGTACAAAAATTTGGGATCAATCGGACGTGATTGATAAGTCTCGGGGGCCTCGGGTCAATTTCGGATGGTTAATGGATCAAAAATGGAACTTGGTGCATGGCTAAAGCAGGGATTCTGCTTGTGTAATCGCACCTGCGCAGCTTTGATCGGAGGTGTGAGATGAGGATGTGCAAATGCTGCCAAGACTGGGGAGGACTTTGGTCGTAGGTGCGAGGTGTTTTCCGCACCTGCGTGGCCGCAGATGCAGCGTGAAGGGCGCAAAATAGGATGGTGTGCAGGTGCGATAGGAATTTCCGCACCTGCGATTGCGCAGATGCGGGGGTAGGAACGCAAAACAAAGACCTAGCTGCAGTGGTTTATAGCATAAGCGGGTGGATTGTCGCTTCCGCGATGCCGCAGATGTGGTTAGGTGTCCGCAGAAGCAGAATGCTTGGGCAAGTTATTTAAAATAAGGGCTCACGATTTTGCTTCATTTTAAACATTTCAAGCACGGGTTTAGGCGCTTCTTTAGAGGATTTTCGAGAGGTTTCTTAAGGTAAGGCTCTTGTACTCATTTTGTTATCAATAATCATGTTTCCCCATTGATTTTCCCACCTAGTTTGTGATGGAATTTGGGAGTTTGAGGCTAGGGATTTGGAGAGTTAGATTTGGGGATTTGGTGACGATTTGGTGTCGGATTTTGATAAATTTGGTATGGTTGGACTCGTGGTTTAATAGTCTTTCTTGTTTTGTGACTTTTATTGTATTTCATGATGCGGTGTCGGGGGCCGACTTTGAGTCGACTTTTGGCTTTTGATTGATCACTTAGTATTTTCTTATAGAATTAACTCCTTTAGCATGTGTTGATTGTATCGCATTGTTTGTGGCTAGATTCGAGGAATTCGTAGGTTGTTTCATGAGGCAAAGGTGTGTTGGAGTAGATATTTGCCCGGATTGAGGTAAGTAATTCTTCTAAACTTGGCCCTAAGGGTTCGAAAACCTGAGCTATGTGTTATGATTGGTGTTAATGTGATGTACATGCCAAGTGACGGGTGTGTGGGTGTGCACTGTAATAACTATGATTTGGTCGCTTCCATGAATCTGTATAGTGGATTTATCTTGTTGATCTCCATGTTTTCATCATGTGATAAAGTAATTGAGTTGTCAATCATGTTTAGGCTATTACTGGTATTGTCGAGACCCATAGTGGTCGTTTCTTTGTTGTTGACTTATTGATTACATTGAAATTTCGTACTCAGTGATATTTATTCATTGCATAATATATCTCAGCCTCCGTTGCTATTTATCGATGTATCATATCATCATTTTTGGGCTAGTTTCATGACATTGTGAGCCGAGAGAGAGACAATGGAGAGATTGATGACTAAGTGTGGTTGAGGCCTGATCGAGAGTGAAGGTTATGGGATCGGGCTGCACGCCGCAACATGTGTATTGATTTATGCCTGGATATGGCTTATTAAAGCGCTTGGGATGAAGGAGCCCCTCCCGATACAGTATTGAGTGATTGAGTATTCTAAGAGTGTGAGTACACAAGGCTTTAAGCATGGTGCATCACATACAACATGTGCATTGGCATGTAGATGTAGAGAGGTCATACTCCTCATATCATTCATAATTGATCTATCCTTACTTGAATTGAATTTAACTGTTGAACTTGAAAGCATGCCTACATTTCTGTACTATTATTTCCATATTGAACTGTACATGTTGAGGTCATCACTACCTTTCAGTCCAAAGGTTAGATTTGTTACTTATTGAGTTGGTTGTACTCACGCTACATAATGCACCTCTTGTGCAAATCCAGGTGCTTCAGGTCACGTCGGTTACTGATTTGTGGAGTCCGATTGTTTAGAGACTATCGAGGTAGCTGCTTGACGTTCGCAGACCTAGATTCCCCCTCCTTATCTTTCATCTTATGTTTTAGTTTTTATTTCCTAGACTGTGTATTAGACTATCTCCTTACATAGATACTCATGTACTCGGTGACGCCCCGGTTTTGGGAGTGATTTGTTTTGAAATATGACATCTTACTTTATTTTTAAAAGGTTTCCTTTATTTTAACTGCTTTCGCATCTTTCAAAGCTTAAGAGTGTTGAAAATATCTATGTACTCGGCCTGCCTAGTACCATGATAGGCGCCATCACGACAGGGTTGTTTTGGGTCATGACAAGTTGGTATTAGAGCCTAGGTTACGTATGTCTCACAAGTCATGATCTGGTTGAGTAGAGTCTTGGGGATCGGTACAGAGACGTCTATACTTATCTTTGAGAGGTTGCCGAACCTTAAGGAAACTTCACATTCTTGTATTCTTGTCGTGCGGATTTGTTAACTCTAGTAACTAAACTTATGTATACTATTCTCTCGCAGATGTTGAGGACATGTGCTACTTGTCAGGATGGACAGCCACCAGTACCACCAGCTTGGGCAACGAGAGGTTGAGGTCACGATAAGGGCAGAGGTACATCTCCTACAGCAGCTAGGGTAGCACCTGCAGATCCACCAGTTTCTCCAGCTCAGGTGTAGGTTCCAGATGTAGTTGATCCAGTGGGGCCAACTTAGGCACCAGTTGTGCCCATTATGATTCCAGGCATTTAGGAGGTGTTGGCCCATGTATTGAATGTTTGCAGTGCCCTTGCTCAGGTCGTTTTGTCTCATGCCACACCAAACACTTCTTAGGCCGGGGGAGGTACCCATACCCCCGCCACCCGTACTCCAAAGCAGGTGATGCAGGGACTCCAGACACCGGGGGTACTACCAGCCCAGCCAGTTGCAACTGCTCAGGCCTAGGTGGTCCCCGTTATAGCTGATGATGAGTAGAGGAGACTTGAGAGATTTAGGAGGATTCAACCTGCATCATTTATCGGGGCTTAGTCACAGGATGACCAGGGCTTCTTAGATAAGTGCCAGCGAATTCTTTGTACGGCTAGTATTCTAGAAACTAGTGGGGTCTCGTTCACTAACTTTTGGTTCACTGGGGTTGCCTTTAGATGGCGGGAGTCTTATGAGAGACGTAGGACGGTCGGTGCAGCACTACTTACATGGAAAGAGTTCTCCGTTCTCTCCTTGGAGAAGTTCGTACTGCAGTCTCGCAGGAGGAGCTGTGCAGACAGTTTGAGCAGTTATGTCAGGAGGGCATGTCTGTGACGCAGTACGAGATGAGGTTTTCTGAGTTGTCTCGTTACGCGGTTTGGTAGGTTCCCACTGATAGGTAAAGGATTAGGAGGTTCACTAATGTCCTCACATATCAGTTGTGGTTACTTATGACTAGGAAGAGAGTATCTGATGATACTTTCGACTACGTAATTGACATTTCTCGTCACATAGAGATGGTCCACGTCAGGAGCGTGGTGAACGAGAGGCCAAGAGTCCTTGTAGATCGGGTGGTTTCAGCAGTGTTCCTTCTGGGGGTCAGTTCTACCACGGCAGGGGTCGTCCTTACAGGCACGCTCAGATGGCTCGTCCAGCTCACTGTGGTGCATCATCCAGCCATGGTTCAGACATTACTCATCAAGGTCAGTCATCTTTCAGTGCCCTTCCAGCCCAAAGATCGCCCCATGCTCCTTTAGTTTAGGGTT
The DNA here is from genome assembly GCA_005239495.1 of Nicotiana undulata. Classification (NCBI taxonomy): domain Eukaryota; kingdom Viridiplantae; phylum Streptophyta; class Magnoliopsida; order Solanales; family Solanaceae; genus Nicotiana; species Nicotiana undulata. Next base: position 22,888 of record ML282446.1, on the reverse strand, counting down.
CATTTGCACCGGGTGCTTCTAGCGGGTATTCTGATTCTCGGGGTCCGCCTCAGTACTTGTTACCATATTGAGAGAGGTTTTGTTTTGAGTGTGGAGATTTGGGTCACATAAAGAGATATTTTCCCTACCTTTCGGGAGGTCTAGCTTAGTAGAGGAGTCAGACTACGACTTCGGCACTAGTTACTTCACCACCCGCCCAGCCGGATCAGGGTGGAGCTCAGTCAGCTAGGGGTCGCCCAAGAGGGGGAGGCTGATCAGGTGGTGGCCAGGTCCGATTCTATGCTATTCAAGCTAGACCAAATGCAGTGCCTCCATATTATTTGACCCTTGTTCCTCTAATTCGAATGTATCCTCGTATTTTTCTCATTACCTGGATACGCAACGTGAGTCCTTAGTCTCATTGTTTCATGTATCTACGTTAGTGTGTGACACCATTCTTGTGGACCGTGTATATCGATCGTGTGTAGTAACTATTGGGGGATTGGAGACTAGATTTTATCTCTTGTTGCTTAGTATGGTTGATTTCGACGTGATATTGGGTATCGATTGGTTGTCTCCATGTCACGCTATTCTGGATTGTCATGCTAAGACCGTGACGTTGGCGATGTAGGGTTGCCAAGGATCGAGTGGATAGGTTCTCTAGACTATGTTCCCAGCAGAGTGATTTCATATTTGAAGGCCCAACAGATAATTGGGAAGGGTTGTTTATCTTATTTGGCCTTTGTGAGGGATGTTGGTGTTACACCCTATATTTTCGTAAGCAAACTAATGTATGACCAAAAATGAGATAATATTTGAAAGTATATAAAGTAAGTTAATCATGTTACCTCAGAGGTTACAAATATTGAATATCATGAACAACAAGTACAAAGAGGGTTGGAAGGTTCAGAGGCTAAAGGAATTGAAGAAAACAATGTTTCGTCGAAAGTCGACAAGTTGGGAATGTTATAACATGTACTTTTGGGGTGAGACTAGGGTGATTAACATGATAAGGAGATCATGTTATGATTTATATTACTCGTATGATATTTTTGTGTTATGTTTTGAATTCAAGCGAGTTATAGAACAAAAGTGATGAAAGTAATCACGAGTTACGTTCATAAGTTTTATTGAAAATTTGGGTCATATGTAACAGCAATTTTCTCCCAATATACTTAGATTTATGGGGTTTTCCACCCATAAAATTGAATATATATGAGTCTATTTTATGACGCATTAAACCGTTTGTTAATACGATATCGGAGTAGAGAGATATGAGCATTTTTGCAAGACTGTGCAGGCCGCTAGGTGACAAGTAGGTGTGTCACCTACTTGCTTAAATGAGAGCCCAAAAATGGGCCATTTCGGGTCGTACAAGGAAATTTTTAAAGGACTATTTTCTTCATATATTAGACTGAAAATATGGCATAATAACCAGACATAAGCTCTGTAAAAATCCTCCGAAAAATTTCCCACGAACCCTAATTGATTTTCTCTCCCTTTCAAGTTCTAATTAGAGGTAAAAACCTAGAGTTCGAAGAACCAAGATAGGATCTGAGTTATCCAACAAATAAGGTATGTTTACTTCTCTATTTCATCCTTTTTTTTTTTTGCTGTAAAATCATGGTAAATCATTCTATACTTGTAAGAACTCACGGAATGGTGATTGGAAGCCGTGAGTTCGAGTTATTCACTTGTAGCGGACAGTTTTGTGGATTGTTTTGTGTTTCTGTTGGGATGCATGTTTTACTACTGTTTTGTGCAGTATTGTAGGAGAAAGGGTGTGGAGAAACACCACATAAATGAAGGGTGTTGGGTTGGTCGTTCGTCGTAACATTTTCGGGTCGTTTGACATTAGTACGGTGGTCGTTTTGCGTATGAAGAGATTGGGGTGTGTTGGGCTATTTTGTAGTATTTTATGGTTTATATAAGGCTGGAAAATAATGTATATATGTTGTTGTTGTTGTGTTCTTGTGTTGGTGTTTTATTGAATTTGGAGGAAGTAAGGATTATAGAGGAGATGCTGCCCGTTTTAATACAAAATAAATGTGGCGTTCACTGCGGGATAGTTGTACCTTTCGTAACTTAATGATAGTATTATTATCGTTGTTGTGGATTAAGGTGTGAAGAGGGAGTTCAACTTGGTGATTGGTAATATTGTGATAAGGTATGTTAAGGCTAAACCTTTCCTTCATTTTGGCATGATCCAGTAACTACATGTGTTTGATAACGAGACATAAAGAGAAATTCATATTCCTGAATTTATGTACATTTTACTAGTCTCATAAGTTACAGCATTCTCCCTTATCGAGACTTTCATATTCAGTTTAGTTTTGTCTTCTTTCAGTTAAGAGAGCAGAGTCTATATATATAGAGTATTATAGTATTTTCACCACTATCGAGCCATAATCGACGGGCAAGCCCCTATTGAGCAACCTCCAACCAGATGGTAAGTTATATACTGAGCCTACTGTGGCCGAGCACTTATGAGCGAGCCCAGAATGGCCGAGATACAGAGCCTAGTGTTGATACCCAATTTTTTCCTCATATTTTTAAATATATATATATATATATATATATATATATATATATATACACACATCATTATTTAGCTTATAAGTCTACACAAACATTTTTCATAAGTTTTCATAATTCTTAAAGGCTTTAAATCGATTTATTTCTGCATTCTATTATATAAATATCCAGTAATTATCCTTCAAATTATTTTTATTATTATTTAATCATCTAAACTTATCATTTAAACCAACATGTATGTTTTAAATATTTTACTGCATTTTTTTATAATTACATTTGCATTTTAGGGCTAATTGCACATTATTTGCAATAATAGCCCATATTCATGTACAATTACATTATTTATGAAAATAATGACTTTTTTATATTTTTATAATGTTAAGTAATTATTTTTAATCATTTTGGTGCACAAATAATATTTTTGTTATTTTAGTAATTACTTTTATAAATTATTATATTAAATATTGGGTATTTAAAAACTAGCCTAAATGCTACCTATTTTTCGGACCAAGCAATGGCCCAAAACCTAATACTCAAGCCCAAATAACCCCCAGCCCAAATCAAATTAACCCAATCCCACAACCCGGTCGCGACCCGTCCAAACCTAGCCCGCCCCACTCCCCTTTTAATCATGGTCGTTGATCTTTGAGATCAACGGCTCACATCAACTCCCCCCCCCCTTTTAATTACCCTAAACACCCAACCATAATCCCTATTTTCTCCCATCCTCCGCCCTCATATCCTCACATCCATTGTCCCTCCTAAGAACTGTAGTCGACGCCCCCTAAAATCCCACTTAATCCCACCCAATATGGAATTCTATGGCTATTCTTTGCAATACACAGCCTCTCCTTGGTAGTGGTTACTCTTCTATACTGCTTGCCTAAACATGGCAAGCCTATATCATCAAGATCGAACTAAAATCTGTTCAAATCCTTGACTTTCTGCTATTCCGTCTATATTCATCCTTTATTCCATTATGGGTACGAATCTCTGTGTATTTTCTGTTGATTCTTACTTACCCTAAAACTAGGGTTTTCATATCTCTTTAGATCGGATCAAAATTGATTTGATTCTCTGATTTTAAGTGTTATTATGTCTTTATTCGTCTTATGTTATTATTTTTGTGTATATTCTGGTAATATTTGTTTTTCCTAAAAACTAGGGTTTGCTTGACGTCTCCTAAATTGATTCTGAATCAACTTCGCATGCTATTCTTTCCATTTTTTTAAAGATTGATTGTTTGCTACTATAAAAACCCATTCATGTTCCCCTTTTTTTAACAGAACCTTGAATCACCATTCTTCACTAAAAGCTGAGGTTTATATTTTGTGTTTGCCTACTACTCTGTTCTGTTTGGGCTCTTGGCCGTCTGATAGCCAAGGCCTCCGGATTCCTGTTCAATTCTTCCTATAATTTCTAACTTAATAATGTCTTTGCATCTAACCTAGTTAATTTGGATAGAGTGAAGCATGCTTAGTTTAATATTGTTTATAACTCGAATGTTTTGTTTTGATTACATGGTTCAATCCATGTTCCCTGCCTAATTATGAACTTCCAATGGTTAATTGATGTTATCAGCCTGCCCCATCTTGTTTAAGACCTTTACTATGAATGTTGTATGCTCCTATGACTATTGTTGCCACTCTATATGTTTTTTCCATGACCAATATGTACGTCTAATAACTTGTGATCTTTCAAAACTAATCTTCTTTTAGTAATGACCTCTATGTTACCTGATCCTGTTTGTATTATACTGTTTAATCCTGAGTTTGGTATAATCTGATCCTTTAAGTTCTAAACGGGTTGCATTACTTGGTTTTACTAGCCTAATGCCCTTTCCTGATAACTTTACAATCCTAGGTTCTTTGTCTCTTGTCATATGTCACCTTGACCAATATGTTAGTTCATGTTCATTATGTGATTATCTTATAAGTTTGCAAATGCTTTTCCAAACCTATTACTCTATTATTATCTTTATTACTTATTTCTAATTCTAGGGCTAGCTAAAAGCCAAAGCCCTCCCCCCTAAGTCTCCTTTATCAACCTCCCTAGTGTGAGAACTGCCATGGGTTCATGAAGCCCTTGGGAACTCTGACACATTAGGGTCCAAGGTTCTTTGCCATTTTTCCCTAATTGCTCAACTTTGCCCTCCTTTTCACCTACTAGATAAACTAGTTGGTTTGTGTAAATGGCTATTCATCTGGGACTTTTGATCAAGTTATGGCTACTGGATGTGGGTTATTTTGTGTAAAGGTAGGTTGTTTTCTGGGCTGTTGTGAAGCTGTATGGATATGGTATTTAAGGCCTAGCCAGGCTGGGTATACATTGGGCCTGCCTTAGGCCCACTATAGCTATTTTGTAATTCTATAATTTATTTCACTCATTGGGTATGTAATAATGTTGTAACAATTGGGGTGTTAGTAGAATTAGGAAAATGGGTTTACTCTAATTTTTGCATGAACATGTAGAAATCCTGCCTATAGGTGTATAATTTGCTCAAACTTGTTCTACTACTATGTGTGTTTGATAACCTGCCTATAGGACTTGAGTGTTTAATTCGTTTAAAATATTCTACTTCTACATGTTTGTTAGATATCATGCCTATAAGAAATAAAATGACCCATGTTTCAATTTGCATTACAACATATTCATTAGATACTACGACCATAGGGTTATGTTAACTTATGTTCTATAAATCTACATTTTAGAAGTCATGTCTATAGGGTTTTAACTGGTTAATGTGTTGTTTTTATAACTGCTCACTTAGAAAACATGCCTATAGGAGCTAAAACCAGTTTCAATCGCTAATTGTAGAAATCATGCCTATAGGGTAATTTCACTCATTTTTAAGTGTTAAAATTGAACTTTCAACATTGTTTCATTGACACTATTTGAAAGCATGCCTATAGGATCAAACTAAGTAATTCTTAATATCTTTCGTGGTTATCACTGCCATCTACTACGTAAATTAACTAGATAGCATGTTTATAGGTTTAATCGCTTATAACCTGTAATTAGTAGGCAACTGTGTAGTCACTTAAAAATTGTATCTAAAATGGCGCCTTACATTTGAAACTGCCTGCACATTTGAATTCCCAGGTCACAAAGAAATCATATGGATTAATGACTTTAACTCGTCTCAATTCTGAAACTGTCAAACGCCTAATTTGTTTGCGTGCATTTGTTGTCTAACTGTGGAGGCTAATTTGAGCCCTTAATTGCCTTTATATGAAGTCCAACTTTATTTTGTATGTCGCCTAGTTTTATCATTTTAAGCAGCCTAAGTTAAGTCTAGAACCACCCAAAATAGAGGTCCAAATGCCTCCTGGACCATAGGCATGGGACGGGTAGTGCACGCATAAGGTACGGCGTAGAATCAATTAGTGCACCTTAGGTAACAACTTAAAGATAGTAATCGGGTAGTAGGAGATGATAGTTTGTGCACGCTGAATAATACGAGTAAAACCCCATCTCGAGGGAATTACGAAGTATTATTTATGTTGCACGAGGTGATCCTTTAGGCAAACAAACTTAGGACCCCCCCCCCTCCTTATCTTGTCTTAAAATCAAATATTTTGTTTATTGGTAGATGTTTAATAATAATTGCCCAACATCTTGCCTTTTCCTCTTGTTTTGTACTAATTCATAAAATTCGAGTTCGGCCGGGGCCCACAGTTGTGGACCTCGAGGAATGCCTAACACCTTCCCCTCGAGGTAATTTGAGCCCTTACCCGATCTAAGGTGACGCAAATTGGTTAAACAAGAGTTACTTGCAAATAGGTGTCCTAATGCACCTCAAACCCTGTTGAGACTCTCTCTTTTAAAACCTTCCTTTAAAAGAGTTGTCATGTGTCGAAACCCGATTTTGCGGGAAAAAGGGGCGCGACAGCTTGGCGACTCAGCTGGGGATATTTTTAGGCTCTTACCATGGAAAACTTGGTCTATATGAATTAGTCTTCTTTGATGAACGTGTTTCCATTCTCTTTATCATTACATGAACATCACACTTCCCTTTTCCCCTTTTATGGATACATGCAATCCCTTTCCCCTATTTACCTCTATTTGAATTTGTATAAATCTTTACTTAATTTGGTTACAATGTGTGTTTTCCTTTATTTTCTAGTCATTTTCACTTGCTCCAAATCTTTTTTTAAATTTGCTACATCATGCCTCTCCCTGCCCCCACCCCCTTTGCTTGCTTTATTACAATTCTTTCGCATTGCGTGAACTAACTTCTTCCTTGTTTTACTTTCTTTTTATGTCTTTACGCTCCATTTAATACTGCATTTGTTGTCTTCATCATGCAAAATACTTGACAACGTGTTATTTTATCTTTACATAAAGCATGTTCCACATCATATTCTACTCGTGCATAATTAATACCACATTGGCGCTTGATAAGTGTCCACGCTCTTTCCAAATCACCCTTTAAATTTGGAAAGGCTTATTTACGGTAAAACTAGTCGATCAACGGTTCAATCGACAGTTCTGTGTCTTTTCCTCTTATGTTGTCAACTTGAGGGTACCGATCTAGACATTTCTAGAAACCCCCACTATAATATTAAATGTGCATGCATCATGTCCAACCCTAGTATGGGTTAGAACGTTGTCCGCGTAATAACCCTCTAAGGCAAACCTTGTCCAAAACCCGCCGGAATTTCCATAATCCCAATGGGTATGATCATGATATGTGCATTATTTGGAGAAAACGTGTCGATGTGCTGATCATTAATGTGTAAATAGCCAAATCCGGAGGGGAAAAGGGCTAACTTTATTTGTTTTGCATAAATGAGGCACGAAGTCCCCAGGTTCGGCATGGTTCGAAGTATCCCACCTTTGTTGGTGGATTGATGGGAAAATCTCTCACCAAGTGACCAAAATCATGTGAAAAGAGTCCTTGTGAATTTACCTTCCTCTTTAGATATTCAGCCGAACAATGTACTAATTGAGGCCGCTACTATGTTTTGGGATGAATGATGAAATAGTGTGTCTGAAGAAATCTTACATACCATTCAATTTCCTTTACGAGTGTTATGGGCACAACAAGTCATATCGCCTTTACCATGATGAGTTTGCCATCACCTCTTTTGGTTGGACTCATCGCCGGGTTTTTATATTCATTGTCTGTTTTTTGGGGATGCTGGTATTTCCCATACAAGGAGAAAGGATCCACACTCGCCTAGCTATGGTCACTAAGACCCTAATGGAAGGAATTGAGGGGCAAACTTACACTATTGTCCCAATGATCGTGGATGAGATGTACCGAGCCTTAGACCATTGCAAAAAGGGATACAGGCAGTTCGAAGGTTGCAATCAGTTACTGCAAATATGGTTTTCGGAACACCTTTAGAGAGGAGAATATCGTCAAGCATTTCCGCTGCGACCATGGAATGACCACATAGCTTATCACCATCTAAAGAGAATGACTTTTATCCCAAACAGGGTTGCACAACCGGGAAACTCCGTGAGATGGTACATTTCTTTAGCCATTTGACAGATGACAAGGTACATTGGATGTTCAAGTGGTTCCCTAGCACTGAATTCATCATCAGGTCGAGAGATGTTCCTCATCTAGTGCTAATCGGATTAAGGGGAATCTATCCTTATGCACCTATCAGAGTCATGAGGCAAGCTGGGAGAAAACAGGTTATACCACGAATTTCCAAAATGGTTCATTACAAAGCAGACTTCCAAGCGAATGCCATTCCATTCAAGTTCGAGGTACAACACATGTGGCATCAAAAGATTATTGTGGAGAAAGATACCATCGATCCAGATCGATATCATGTCGGCCATGTGTACTTGTACCCATTGTGGTTGGTCGATGACATTGCGGGAGAGGTCAACCAAGGGGTTGATTTGAGAAATAGGGTCATAGACGACGATGCTGAAGAACAAGTCAAATACAGGAGGTTGCGCAAAAGGGTCTTTGAATCTGAGGCCAGGCATTTGGAGCAACATAAAGTGGACATGGAAGCAATCAACGAACGAAGGGGAATCACTACTAAGTCATCAGAGAGGTTGGAGTATTTGGAGCAGGGGTTGATGGATCTTGAAGTAAAGATGAGGAAAAGGGTCTCGGATTGTCATAACACAGAGGGCAATGAAGGAGGACATCTTGCAAGGGCATATCTGCTATTGGACATGCGCGACTTGGGGAATATGATTGATGGGGCTAAGAAGGCCAAGCTTGGAGAAGGTCCCTCTAGGACCGAGTAGATTAGGAATGATGTTTTACTTATTTTCTAGATTCGTTTAGAATTCGATTGTAATAAGGCGAATACCACTAGTAACTCTTTATAATTATCGTCGTTTTAATAGAGATTTGGTCTATTTATCATATTAATGAAACGATGCAGTTATCGACATTGAGTTTTCTCAAAATCTATATGTTGCTAGAACTACCTCGGTCACAATGAGGTCCCCAAATTAGGACACGAATTTATAATTCCGCAATACGTGTTTAAATACTGCAAATATCCTTTTAATACTCCTTACTGACTTGTTTGCCTTTTTGTTTTTCTTCTTTTCTTTGTTTATTCCCATCCCCTAAGGTTGGTTTGTGCATACTGGCATCATCGGCATATCATACCAGATATAGAGGTCCTCCACCTCCTTCTCCTCCAAGTGATATTAAGAACAAAGGAAAAGATAAGATGGACGATATGAAAGGTATCGGGAAAGACAACACTACGCATGCAGAGAATGTCAAAACTTCAGATGGTCGAAGTACTCCAGCGCAGAATGACTTGGTTTTACGATTAGAAAAAAGGATACTGGAGTTACAGGGGAGCTTGAGCAGGTCCGTAACTTGGCAAACCTTTCCCTTACCCTGAATGTTACCAACATCAACCAACAAAACGCCCGAAACCCAACACCTCCTCAAAACGCCCAAAACCAGCACCCACAAAATCCTCCTGCACCTTATCAATACACCACACCTCCCCAAAATCTTAATCCTCCACAAGTACCAAATCCTCCACAGCATCATCATCATCTGACCCAGTACCCACAAACTACCACCTACCATACTCCTCAGAATACACCACAACCTACTCCTGATCCCCAAAACTCAACCAATGACCACCATTACACCTAAATCCCTTGAGTACACCAAAGTAACCCCATATACGTGGAAACCTTACCCCACACTTCACAACAAACCCCGTATACACAAGAATCCGCCGAGAAGGACTTGTTCATCAAGAACATGGCAGAAGCACTTAAGAAGCTTACAAGTCGAGTCCACGGTGTTGAAGGTGGTAAAGGCATGGAAGGTTTGAACTATGAGGATTTATGTATTCAACCGGACGTAGAACTGCCAGAGGATTACAAACCTCCTAAGTTCGAAATGTTCGACGGGATAGGTGATCCAAAGGTACATCTGAGGACGCATTGCGACAAGCTCGTAGGGGTTGGTAAACATGAAAGAATCCGCATGAAGTTGTTGATGAGGAGCCTAACTGGAGACGCCCTATACTGGTATATTAGTCAAAATCCAAAGAAGTGGATTAATTGGGTAAGCATGGCGTCATATTTTATGGATCGGTTCAAATTCAATACAGAGAATGCACAAGACGTCTTTTATATCCAGAATCTTAAGAAGAAGCCAATGGAAACTCTCTGCGAGTATGCTACTCGGTGGAGATCAGAAGTTGCAAAAGTAAGGTCAGCACTGGAAGAAGAGCAAATGAACAAGTTATTTGTCCGAGCCCAGGATCCACAATATTATGAGAGGTTGATGGTTATTGAAAACCATAAATTTTCCTACATAATCAAATTGGGATAAAGAATATAAGAGGGAATTAAAAGCGGGATGGTAACAAATTTCGAGGAACTACAGGCTACAAACAAAGCCTTACAGTCAGGGGCATATCTAAAAATAAGGAAGTAGGGGTTGTGATGGTAGCCTAAGGTCCGAAGTCTCCTCTCACATACCAAACACCTCCACCCACATATCAGCCTTCGCCTCCCAAATATCAACAACCCACCACCGCTTACCATACTTACAACACCCAGCTAGCATAACTCACCACCAGCCCGCCAAAATTACCAAAAACCTAGACCAAATTTTGACCGGAGAGCGCCCAAAAATTACACTCCTATTGCCGAACCCATCGACCAGTTGTATGAGAGATTGAAAACTGCTAGTTATGTCACTCCTATTCCCATTGTTGCCATGGAAAATTCCTCTCAGTGGGTCAATCCAAATAAGACATGTGCCTACCATTAATGTCGCACACTGAAGGACAAGATCCAGACACCGATTGACACAAAGTTTAAACAGGCAAAAGAGGTTGCACCTAATATGCACAACAATCCCCTCCCGGATCACAGGGGCAAGGGGGTAAATGTGATAGAAACTGATGAAGAATGGGATCTAGAAGGGTCAATTGGGCTCAATCGAGAAGGGGACGATCCTAAAAAACCTGCAGTCACTCTCACACCTATTTTGATACAGGTCCAGTCACCGGTTAAAGTCGAGGTAGCCACACCAACTCCATTCGAGGATGAAGTAACAACGCCTTCAATCGCGCCAGCTCCGTTCGAAGTGGAAGTGACAACACCATTCACCGTGACGGTAGCACCTTCATCATAATTTAATTCCGACGCTACACCGTGGGATTACGCTGCAGAAGCGAGAAGGAAAGGAGAAGGGAAAATGGAAGAAACTGGTGTAGCACAAGGTATAACCAGAACTAGTAGGGTTTACACGCCCGAGCATTTGGGAGAACAAGTAAAGAAGACACTTCCAAACATCATATCATTGAAACCGGCCCAGATGATCTTTGGAGAAAGGTTCAAGCAAGAGAGTATTTTGTGGTCGATCATCTTAACAAAACCCCTGCTCAGATATCCAATCTCTCACTACTACAGAATTCTGAAGCACATAGGAATGCATTCATGAAAGTGTTGAATGATGCTTATGTACACAACAACATTACCAGTGGAGAGATGACCAACATGGTAGGACAAGTATTGGAAATCCATAAGATAACATTCCACGAAGATGAACTATCCCCGGAAGGGTTGAGTCTTAACAGGGCGTTGCATATCACAATGTAGTGCAAAGACAAATTCATTTCCATGGTCTTGATAGATGGGGTTCAAGTCTCAACATCTGTCTGCTGACTACTTTGAAGAGATAGGGTAAAGGTTTGCATCAAATACGAGCAAGAGCTATGAACGTGAAAGCATTCGATGGGTCTCAAAAGGCAACGATCAGAGAAACCAACCTCTATTTACAAATGGGACCAACTTGGTTTGATGTTGAATTCCAGGTGCTCGACAAATCCGCCTCATACAATCTTCTATTGGGAAGACCTTGGATACACGTCGTTAGGGCTGTAGCTACCACTTTGCACCATGTTGTGAAGTTCGAATGGAACCATCAGAAGGTGATCATTCATGGAGACGAGAGTAACCCTATTTACACCAATCAGACTGTTTCGGTCGTGGAGAATAGAAGGAAGTTAGGGGGAGAGACTTACCATCGCATTGAGCGTGTTAATGCAATCGAGAAGGATAAATGGTGGAGTAGAAATATAGAAAACATATTGGCATGGAAAGGGTATGAACCCGGTAGAGGTCTTGGAAAGAATCTCCGAGGGATCACCAAACCAATACAATTAAAACGTCAAGGCACGACCTTTAAACTGGGATATCAATACACCTGGCACGAGTATCAGAATTGGTTGCCACCATTGCGTGGTCCGTTTTACCTTATTGAGCAACCGATACCACATTTGGGCCAATCCTTCGATCAGGCTGATATGATGTGGGGATCTGAAAAAGATGAAATTCTAGATGCTTTAAGGAGTTTGTTCTTAGAAGATGAAGTTATGGACTGCAACGTAATAGTTAAGGAGGAGGAGGATGAAGGCCTCGTTATCCAGACAGTGGAGAAGGGAGTTGTTCTCAGGAACTGGACCGCCACACCATCAAGGGCCCACTGAGTTCCGGGGTAGCCTGGCTGCTAGCATCACTTACCTTGAAAAAAAAATTATGAGCATTTAGAAAAACATTATTTTAGTATTTTTGTTATTTTGCTTTGAAACAATTGTTTGAATTGTTAAAAATTCGCTTTTGTTTGACATTTTGGTGCTTATCAATGGATTGTTAGTTTATTATTTATTATTATCCTTCACATTTTTCTCTCTACAGCATTATTATTACTTATCCTGATGAACCAAAAACTGTGACATGTAATGAGACAATGGCTATAAGGATAGCGACTCAGAAGAAATAGAAGAAGAGGATATAACACCTGAGGAAATTGTCAGAGAAGTTGAAAATTTTGAGAAAAAGCCTAAGTCCAATCTGGATGAAACCGAGATAGTCAACCTAGGAGATTTTGAAACAATCAAAGAAACCCGCATAAGCATTCACTTATCACCATCAAAAAAGGAATAATACACTCATTTCTTGAAAGAATATGAAGATATTTTTGCATGGTCTTATGATGATATGACTAGTTTGAGCACATCTATAGTTACTCATAAACTACCTACCAACCGAATGTGTCCAGCAGCAAAGCAGAAGCTCAGAAAGTTCAAGCCAGATATGAGTCTGAAAATCAAAGAAGAGGTCACCAAACAGATCAAAGCTTAAGGTTCTTAGAGTGGTTGAATATCCGACTTGATTGGCCAACATCGTGCCAGTTAAGAAGAAAGATGGGAAACTCAGAGTATGCGTCGATTATCGGGACCTAAACATAGAAAGTCCCAATGAAATTCCGAGACCGGGAATAGTTCCGTTATGTCATTTATGACTTGTCTGCAAAATTTGAAGTCATTCCGAGTAGTATAGGCCGGTTCGGCGCATTGAAGTGAATTCTAGAATTTCAAGTTCTTAAGTTTTGATTCAATTTGGTTTTGGGGTTGAATTCCGAGTTTCGTTGTTGTTTTTCATGTTCCAAGAGTTCGAGCGAGTCCGTACCACAAATACAGACTTGCCGGTGCTTGTGGACGGGGTCCCGAGGGGCTCGGGTGTGTTTTAGACCCTCGGGAGCTAAGTTAGAAAAACCAGAAATTTCTGCTATCTGGTTTCCTTCTCTGCGATCACAGAAGGTGGGTTGCATCACGGAGAAGGATTTTGCTTGGCTGTTGATGGTTCTCTGCGATCGCAGAGGTCTAGATTCCACACCTTTGCGATCGCAGCCTCTTCTTGCGATCGCATTGAGTCGCATCTGGGCCGGGTGAGTTTGTTCTTCGCGATCGCAGGACCTCTGCCGCGATCGCAGTGGTCTGGCCAGTTGGCCTTCGCGATCGCATGCCCCTTGTCGCGATCGCAGTTAAGGAATCCCTGGGCAGTTTTATTAAATACGGGACTTAGCATATTTCCTCCATTTTCATCTTCCTCCTCAAGCTTTTAGGGAGCTCTTCAAGGAACCTTCCACCACTGTTATTGAGGTAAGTAAATTCCATAGTTTTACTAGTTTCACGCATTAATTCCTAGTTAAATTCACTACTAAATTATCTAAAATCATAGAATTAGGTAGTAATTTTAGGGTTCTTGAGGATTTTGTGATTTTCCATTTTAGGCCATGAATTCGAGTAGAAACCACACCTTAATGATCCTTAGGCTATGAGTGAGTGATCCCTTCGAGAATTTTCGGAACGTGATCATGCGGGACTGGGGTTGGAATTTGGAAATTCTTCAAGAATAGCGATTTTATTGAATAACTAGGATAACCTCCCGCTTTGTGCATGCATTGATATTATTGTATACCTTTTGGCTAGTTGCGGGTCCTCGGGTGTAGAGTTTAGAGTTTCGGGCGCAATTGTTGTCCGAGGGGTAGATTCAACACGAGGTGAGTCTCCTTTATAACCTTGTAAGAGGGAATTGTCCCCATAGGTGATGTATATGCTATGTGTAAATTGTTTGGGGGCTACATACGCGCCAAGCGACGAGAGTCCGTACGTAGCGGCTATTATTGTTATGTCCGGGTAATTAGGCCCACATCATGCCTTGTATGCTTTCTCGTAATGCCTTATATGCTTTTCTCGTAATGCCTGATATGTTTTCCTTGTAATACTTTATATGATTTATTGTGACGCCTTATGTACTATGAGATTATGTTTTGTATAGTGTTGTTCCTCTGAGGCTTTATGGAAATTTGTTGAATGGCAAGGAATTTGTTATGGAAAGTAAGTATTCTAAGATATTAGGATCGGGTTGTACTCCACGACAGGTTTGAGAGTGATTATATCTATATGGGATCGGGACGTACGCCACGGCAGAGTTGAAAAGAAATTGTGAAATATATGGGATCGGGCCGTACGCCACGACAGGTTTGAGAGTGATTATATCTATATGGGATCGGGACGTACGCCACGGCAGAGTTGAAAAGAAATTGTGAAATATATGGGATCGGGCCGTACGCCACGACAGTGTTGAAAAGTAATTGAATATATAAGTGATCGGGTCGTACGCCACGGCAATGTTGAGAAGTATTTGTGATATATATGGGATCGGGTCGTATGTCACGGCAGTGTTGAAAAGTAATTGAATATATATAGGATCGGGCCGTACGCAACGGCAGTGTTGAGGAATATTTGAAATATATGGGATCGGGCCGTACACCACGGCAGTGTTGAGGAATATTTGAAATATATGGGATCGGGCCGTACGCCACGGCAGTGTCGAGGAATAATTGTGATATATACATGGAATCGGGCCGTACGTCACGACGCGTTTAGGAGGTACCTTGGGAGCGGGGAGTACGCCACGACGGATCTAAGAATTTGTGATTATTATTTCGTTCGGTGGTCTTACCCTTGAAAGTGCTTTATTGTTTAGTTCAGTAGTTGTTTAGATTTCTACTCCTGATATGTACTTGTTGCTTATCTCCTGTTATGCCTACTCTATTTTATTATATTCTATCATATGTTATTATTGTTGGACCTTAGTGAGTATCGAGTCGACCTCTCGTCACTATTTCTTTGAGTTTAGGCGGGATACTCACTAGGTACATATTTATATAATATGTACTCATGCTGCACTTTCTTTTCTTTTATGTACTTGAGTGTACAGGTCCGGAGACTGGTATGTCTGATTATCAGGCCGGTCCTAGATATTGATAGCGTGGTCATACTTCACGGTGAGCTGCTATCCCGGCGACTTCCTAGCAGCACCCTGGAGTTCTTTTGTTATATTGTATGTCCATTTCATTCTGAGTGAGAAACTATATATATTGTAGTCATTGTATATTCAGTATTTGCCCATGACACTCGTGAAACTAGTTCCTGGCACACACGCGTGGTGTATATATATTCTGGGTTTGGGTGGTACAGGCATGCATATGCTTTATTTCCATGTCAAGTTATCATCATGTTTAAATATTTAAAATTTATAAATGTTGACTTGTTTAATCAGGCGGGATGGGTAACACTTAGTGTAATTTGTGTTGGCTTGACTAACTCCGTCGTTGGGCGCCATCACTACCTGGATTAGGATTTTGGGTCGTGACAACGTGGTATCAGAGCCATAGGTTCACGTAAGTCTCACGAGTCACGGGCAGGCACGGATCGGTACGGAGACGTCTGTAATTATCTTCAGGAGGCTATGGTGTGTTAGGAAACTTCCCTTTATTTATATCCTGTCGTGCAATCTATGATGTACTCAAATTTATTCTTCTATTCTCTCACAGATGGTGAGGACGCGCGCATCCAATGTTCCTGGTCCGGGAGAGACCGCTGCCCCGGCTGCTCAAGGTCGGGGTAGAGGCAGGGGTAGAGCACCTTCTCGAGGAAAGGGACGAGGGCGTCCCAGAGCTACACGAGTGGCACCACCAGAGGACATTATTATGGAGGAGCAGGATGAGGTGCCTCCAGTAGCACCTGCTCCAGTGGATTTCATGACGGGGCCAGGCTGCCAGGAGGTCATGGGCTGTATGATGAGATTCATGGACACTATGTCTCAGGCTGGTTTATTTCCAGCTGACCCTGCTACTTCTCAGGCGGGAGGGGGAGTCCAGACTCCTACCGCTCAGGCCACAGGTCAGGCAGCAGCAACACGTCATACCCCGGGCACACCGCCCGTGGGAGGGGTTCAGCCCGTAGTAGCAGCCCCAGAGCCCAGGCCAGTCGTAGAGGGTGACCAACAGAAGATGTTGGATAGATGGACCCAAATTTTCCCTCCTGTCTTCGGGGGTGAGCGGGGAGAGGATGCCCAGGATTTTATTGATAGGTGCAGGGACAGACTGTACAACATGAGGATTTTGGAGTCCCATGGAGTGGATTTCACCACATTTCAGCTAGAGGGCAGAGCTCGCAGGTGGTGGCAGTCATATATTCTCAGCAGGCCAGCAGATTCTCCTCTTGTCACTTGGGATCAGTTCGCTCAGCTATTTCTAGACAGATACATTCCACCTTCTGAGAGGGAGGAGTTACGGGGTCAGTTTGAGTGACTAGAGCAGGGGCAGATGTCAGTGACTGATTATGAGGCTAGATTTTTCGAGTTGTCTCGCCATGCCCTTATGATATTGCCTACCGATGTCGAGAGGGTGCGGTGGTTTGTGGCAGGCTTGCATCCAGGTATTAGGGCCTTTATGTCCAGAGAGGTAGAGATGGGTACCCCATACCAGCTTGTAGTCGAGATAGCTCGACGGATTGAGGGTTACCGTTCGAGGAGCAGGGACCAGGGTCAGCCAGGTCAGTAGGGTCAGCGAGACAAGAGGGCCAGGTTCTCAGGAGAGTTCAGGGTTGTTTCAGCTAGGAGCAAGGGTCAGTTCGGGGGTGGTCAGCCCAGCAGACCTTCATATTTAGCACCCACACTACCCCATCGAGATGGTTCGGTGAGGCCTCAGTCTGGCACTATGCCAAAGCGTTCCTATCATCCTCCAGCAACCCAGGGTGCACCCAGCAGTTATTCCAGTCATCAGAGATCCTCTAGCTCCTATTTCAGTGCCTTACTAGAGGGTTCACATCGCCCTTCGGCTATTCAGGGTTTTTCCTCTTTCGGGCAGTGGGCTGTAGCACCAGGAGGTTGTTTCGAGTGTGGGGAGCCGGGTCATATGTGGAGGTATTGTCCCAGGTATCGGGGCAAGGCAGTGCAGCAGAGTTATCAGCCTAAGAGTTCAGCACCAGTAGTCCAGCCGCCTCGAGGTGGAGGACAGGTCGGCAGGGGTCGTCCTAGAGGGGGAGGCTAGTCAGGAGGAGGTCAGTTAGCTCCTGTTCACTCTGTGGGAGTTCAGTCTTCAGGAGCCTCAGCCAGATTTTATGCCATCCCGGCCAGATCAGATGCAGTGGCCTCAGACACCGTAACCACAGGTATTATCTCTGTATGTGGTAGGGAGGCTTCGGTACTATTTGATCCATGATCCACGTATTCATATGTTTCCGTACTATTTTCTCATTTTCTGGATATCCCTCATGAGTCCTTGAGTTCTCCTATATATGTGTCCACTCCTGTGGGCGATTCTGTGGTGGTAGACCGAGTCTACCGGTCATGTGAGGTCACTTTCTGCGGTTTCGATACCAGAGAAGATCTTTTATTGCTGGATATGTTGATTTTGAGGTTATCCTAGGCATGGATTGGCTATATCTTTATCATGTTGTGTTAGATTACCATGCCAAGACAGTCACTTTAGCCATGCTTGAGTCGCCTAGACTAGAGTGGAGAGGTTCTTCATTTAGTGCCTCCAGCCGGGTCATTTCCTTCATAAAGGCTCGGCATATGGTCTAGAAGGTTTGTTTTGCTTACCTTGCTTATGTGCGGGACACCACCGTCGAGTCTCCTACCATTGATTCAGTGCCTGTTGTTCAAGAGTTTCCGGATGTGTTTCCTTCAGATCTTCCAGGCATGCCTCCAGATCGAGATATTGACTTCTGTATTGATGTGGCTCCAGATACTCAGCCTATTTCCATTCCCCCTTATCGTATGGCTCCTAAGGAGCTAAAGGAGTTGAAGGAGCAGCTTGAGGAGTTGTTGGCCAAGGGGTTAATTAGGCCGAGTGTGTAGTCGTGGGGTGCTCCAGTCTTATTTGTGAAGAAGAATGATAGGTCTATGCGGATGTGCATTGACTATCCCCAGCTAAATAAGGTGACCATCAAGAATAAGTATCCTCTACCGCGCATTGATGATTTGTTTGACCAGTTGTAGGGGGATCGAGTGTTTTCTAAGATAGATCTGAGATCGGGTTATCACCAGCTGAAGATTCGGGCTTCTGATGTTCCGAAGACTGCTTTTCGCACCAGATATGGCCATTATGAGTTTCTAGTGATGCCCTTTGGCTTGACTAATGCCCCAACAACATTTATGGACTTGATGAATAGGGTATTCAGGCCGTATATCGACTCCTTTGTTATTGTTTTCATTGATGATATATTGATCTACTCACGGAGCTTGGTTGAGCACGAGCAGCATTTGAGAGTTGTGCTTCCGACCTTGCGAGAGTAGAAGCTATATGCTAAGTTCTCCAAGTGCGAGTTCTAGTAAGAGTCTGTGGCATTTTTGGGGCATGTGGTGTCTGGAAAAGGTATCAAGGTTGATCCTCAGAAGATTGAGGCGGTTCATAGTTGGCCGCGTCCTACTTCAACTTCAGAGATCAGGAGTTTTCTGGGTTTAGCAGGTTATTACCGTCGATTCGTGGAGGGATTCTCTTCTATTGCCTCTCGACTGACTAGATTGACTCAGAATAATGCCCCGTTTCGATGGTCCGATGATTGTGAGGCGAGCTTTCAGAAGCTCAAGTCAGCATTGACGGCAGCACCAGTTCTTTCATTGCCTTCTGAGTCAGGGGTATATATTGTATATTGTGACGCCTCACGCGTCGGGTTGGGATGTGTGTTGATGCAGGATGGCAGGGTTATTGCTTATGCTTCGCGCCAACTGAAGGTTCATGAAAAGAATTACCCTGTGCACGACTTGGAGTTGGCGGCGATAGTTCATGCTTTGAAGATATGGCGACATTATTTGTATGGTGTATCTTGTGAGGTCTATACTGACCACCGCCGCCTGCAGTACTTGCTTTAAAAGAGGGACCTTAATTTGAGGCAGCGGAGATGGCTTGAGTTGTTAAAGGACTATGATCTCACTATTTTGTATCACCCGGGCAAGGCGAATGTAGTAGCAGATGCTTTGAGCAGGAGGGCAGTGAGCATGGGTAGCTTGGCCTACATTGCAGTTGAGGAGAGACCTTTAGCCTTGGACATTGAGTTTTGGCCAATCACCTTGTGAGATTGGACCTTTCGGAGCCTCGTCGAGTTTTGGCTCATGTAGTTGCTCAGTCTTCATTGTTGGGGGAGATTAAGGCTCGACAATTTGATGATCCATGCCTTGCAGAGCTTCGGGATACGGTTGTCCAGGGCAGGACCAAGGGGTTGCTTTGGGCGAGGATGGTGTCTTGAGTCTCTAGGACCGTTTATGTGTTCCTAATATTGATGGCTTGAGGAAGAGAATTTTAGATGAGGCCCACAGTTCTCGGTATTCTGTTCATCCGGGTGCGACGAAGATGTACCGTGATTTGAAGCAGCACTACTGGTGGAGGCGGATGAAGAAAGATATAGTGCAGTATGTGGCTAGGTGTCTCAATTGTCAGCAGGTCAAGTACGAGCACCAGAGGCCAGGAGGCCTGTTTCAGCAGATGCCCATTCCTGAGTGGAAATAGGAGCGCATCACCATGGCTTTGTTGTTGGGTTGCTTTGTACTTTGCGGAAGGTTGATGCGGTTTGGGTCATTTTGGATAGATTGACCAAATCGGCGCATTTCATTCCTGTGGCTACTACTTATACTACAGAGAGGCTGGCCCAGATTTATGTTCGGGAGATAGTCCGGTTGCACGGTGTGCCGGTGTCCATTATATCAGATCGAGGTCCTCAGTTCACCTCGCACTTCTGGAGAGCATTGCACAGTGAGATGGGCACTCAGATAGATCTCAGCTCAGCATTTCACCCTCAGACTGATGGTCAGTCGGAGCGTACAGTTCAGATTTTGGAGGATATGCTCAGGGCTTGTGTGATTGATTTTGGCGGTCAATGGGACCAGTTCTTGCCTTTGGCGGAGTTTGCATACAATAACAGTTATCAGTCCAGCATCGAGATGGCTCCATTCGAGGCTTTATATGGTCGGCGATGTCGTTCTCCTATCAGGTGGTTTGAGCCCGGCGAGGCCAAGTTATATGGCACAGACCTGGTGAGAGATGCTTTGGATAGGGTGAAGATTATTCAGGAGAGAATCTGCACAGCTCAGTCCAGACAGAAGAGTTACGCAGATCAGCGGGCGCGTGATGTAACATTTATGGAGGGGAATAAGGTTATGTTGAAGATTTCGCCGATGAAGGGCGTTATGAGATTCGGGAAGAAGGACAAGCTGATCCCCAGGTTTATAGGCCCTTTCGAGGTGTTGAGGTGAGTCGGGGAGGTTGCTTATGAGCTCGCTTTACCTCCCGCATTATCAGGAGTTCATCCGGTATTTCATGTATCCATGCTTCGAAGATATCATGCCGATTTCTCTCACGTGATTGATTTCAGCATTATTCAGTTAGATGAGAAGTTGGGCTTCGAGGAGGAGCCAGTTGCTATTATTGATAGGCAGGACCACCAGTTGAGGTCTAAGAGAATTTCTGCCGTAAAGGTCCAGTGGAGGGGCCAACCAGTCGATGAGGCGACCTGGGAGTCTGAGGAGGACATGCGGAGCAGGTATCCACAGCTATACGGCAGTTCAGGTACGATTCTACGTCCGTTCGAGGACGACCGTTTGTTTTAGAGGGGGAGATTGTGATGACCCAAAAGGGGTCATCTTATGTAAATCTAATTGTGACTGTGTTGTGAGGCCCCAAAAAGCCTCCGCTAATCTTACCTCGATGTGCGTGCGCAGCCCAGACGCGTAGCTGGGAAGCCTTTATGTGAAAACTTGATTAAGAGTTGAATTTATGATAATTAATTGAATAAAGTTGACTTTGGTCAACATATTTGGTAAACGAACCCGGACCCATGATCTGACCGTCCTGGAAGTTCCGTAAGAAAATATGGGACTTGGGCGTATGACCGAAATCGAATTCCGAGGACCCAAGTCCGAGAAATGAATTTTTTAAAGAAAATTGTTTTATGAAAATATTAAAGGCTTATGGAAATAAACCTTGGTGTGAAACATGTGCTGCCGGGCCTGTATAATGGTTTCGGAGCCCGGAACAGGTTCAATATGTGTTATTTAAGTTATCTGTGAAATTTGGTAAGAAACGGACTTGATTTGACGGGTTTCGGATCAAAATGGGAAAATTAGAGGTAATGAAGTTTTGAGGATTTTCATGGAATTTGAAATTTGGCTTGAAATGTGATTTTATGTTACCGAGGTCCGAAT
>ML282445.1:0-28032 GCA_005239495.1 Nicotiana undulata | reverse complement strand
ACAGATGGCCACAGGTTGGCAATATGATACTGGTTAGCTACCAGGAGAGACCGCCATTGCTAGAATTTGGTTGAGTATGTCATGCATTTGCATCAATATATATGTATTCACGACATACGATCACACGAGCATACCACGCATATTTGATTACTATGAGATCGGATGTCAGCCATGGAGGCTATCAGAGTTTCAGTGTCAGGTGGTATCTCTATTACCCTTTTTACATCAGCTATGTATGGTTCTACTTTCTGCCTTACATACCAGTACGTTTTCATTCGTACTGATGTCTCGTTGCCAGGGGACACTGCATTTTTGTTTCGTGCGTGCATNCCGTTGCCTGGGGACACTGCATTTTTGTTTCGTGCGTGCAGGTCCAGGTAGGGACTCTGATCGACCCCTCCGCTAGGATTTTGGGGTTCAGCTGTGAGTTGGTAAGCTCCACCTCTTCCTGGAGCTTTCATAGGATGGTTACTTTTGTTGTACAGTTTAGGTATAGTCGGGGCCTTGTTCCGACAGTGCTTATGATACTCTTAGAGGCTATGGTGGACACAGTATTCTGGGTTTCTTTTTGCAGCTTTCAGTCTCCAGCCCATAGGCTTGGCATGTATATATATATGTGTGTAGGCATGTATGTCTTCAGTCGCGGCCTCGTCGGCCAGCTAGTACTTTATTATTTTGGCTTGTCTACCTTTGTTTATATGGCTTATTGTTATTCAGGTCATGACCTTAACGGTCCAGGCTTAGTATTTCAGATATTGTGCTGCCCGATCTGTTGGGGCCCCAGTTTAGTTAGCTAGTATGTTTAGTGGCTAACTCGATCAAATACAATATCGAGTGCCAGTCGTGCCTCCCCTAGTTTGGGGGCGTGACAATCATTCACAATATTGGCCCTCGACCTCTCTCGTATCATAACATCCTCACAATATTGGCGCGCAGCCTCACTCAGTCAGACACTCTCAACATGCCACTCGGGCCACAAATATACCGGGTTCTTGACCCAAAAATAGTGTTTCATTTTCAATAAATAAGATCAAAATACTATGAGTGTCAAAACAATCATCAAGAAAAGACTGAGTGAAAATCATAGCATATCAAGTGAGGAAAATAGTAAACCAGCCCCCAAGGGATTAAAACAGATCGACTCTAGGCCCCAAACATGGCTTACAACCCAAATATATCAAAATATATCAATACTATAAAGTATAGGCTTTAAAAGTGGTTTCGCAACTCAATAGTCGCCTAAAAAGGAACATTTTTCCAAAATTTATAATTCGTGCACGCCCCTCACTCGTCATCCAGTGTGTGCGTCACTCCAAATCCGTGAAAGGATGTAAAGTCCAGGGTTTCATACCCTCAGGACAGGATTTAAAGACATTACTTACCTCAAACTAGCCTGAAAAGCTACTCTGCAACCCGCTTGCCTCTCGAATCAACTTCCGAGTGCTCCAAATCTACCAAGTTCAAATTTTTATCATCAAATTATGCTAAAGGAATGAATTCCTATTGAAAATATCAATTTTAAGCACAAAACCCGAATTCGGTCAAAACTCGACCCCCGGAACTCGACAACTTTTATACCAAACTGTTCTTCATCATCTCACGAGTCCGTACATATAAAGAACGCTAAAATAAGAGTTCGTTTGACCCCTCAAATCGACCCCTAAATGTCTCATAATCTCAAGATCTAACCCCATCTTTTTCTACTGATTTTCTTGAATTAAACACTGATATTATGTTCCTTAATCGCCTATAATCGAGTTTTTGGGTCCAAAATACTTACCTCAATGATGAACGATGATTTCCTCTCTCCAAAATTGCCTCCAAGCTCTTTTCCCGTTCAAAAATGGTGTTAAAAGGTCTAATGGTCGCGGAGGGTTTAATTTTATATTGCTCAGGTATACACACTGTGCGATCGCGATCACACTTATGCGATCGCACAACACTGGCTTCCTCCCTCTACGCGATCACGGACACTCTTGTTTGCGTTCGCACAGAGTACTCAGCCAACCATCCCCACGCGCCCACAACCCCTGTGCGATCGCACCCAGCTCTACGCGACCGCACTGGACCCTTCTCTCCTCTCTCTGTGATCGCAGGCCTTTGATGGCGATCGCACAACACAAAAATGTGCCTGCCTCAACTTAACTCTCCGCGATCGCACAAATGCCTACGCGAACGCTTTGAATGAATTTTTGCTGTAAAAACACCAGAGAAAACATCATTCTTCCTAAGTCAAAAAGTGTCCGTTAATCACCCGAAATCAATCCCGAGCCCCTCGGGACCCAAACCAAATTTACCAACATATCCCATAACATCATTCAAACTTAGTTGCATTCTTAAAACACTAAAAATAACACCCAAAAACCAAATTTACATCGAATTCAAGCCTAAGAACTTTGATATTTCTAAAATCCACCAATGATGCTGAAACTATCCAAAACAACTCCGATTGACCTGAAATTTTGCAAACATATCCAAAATGACATTACGAACCTGTTCCAACTTCCGTAATTCCCTTCCGACCCTGATAGCCTATTTTTCACTGCCGACCGAAAATCACTAAAAACTAACTTTCGCCAATTCAGGCCTAATTCTACACCGGACATCACAAAATTATTCTGAACACACTCCTAAGTCCCAAATCACCTAACAAAGCTATCCGAGCCATAAAATATGAATTCTGAGGTCGTTTACCAATAAGTCAACTCTCAGTTGACTTTTCCAACTTTAAGGTTATTTTTAAGGACTAAGTGGCTAAGCTCTCACTACTACCATTTCGATTTCAAGCCTACCAACTCTAACACATCATAAATAGTGTAACCAATCTATGACAAGACAATAACAACAATAATAATGCAAATTCTACGGAATGACCGACCGGGTCGTTACACCCCATCACAAAGTCCATAATGATCATCTCCCATTTTCATATTGGTATTTCCCTAAACTGCATCAACCCACTGGGCTTCTGATGCTCGGCCTTCACTTACTGACAGTTCAGACACCTAGCCACAAAGTCTGCCATACCCTTCTTCATACCATTCCACCAATATATCTCCTTGAGATCGTGATACATTTTCGTAGAACCTGGGTGTACAGAATATCTAGAATTATGAGCCTCTGCCATAACTCTCTCCCGAAGATCATCCACCTCCGGAACACATAGTCTTCCCTGACACCGCAAGACACCGTCGCCATTGATGAGTGAGAATGTTGTGGTCTTGTGATTTAGAATTGCCTCTCTTAATTGTGCCAATTCTGGATCATTGAATTGTTTTTCCTTAACTTCCGCCACAAGCGAAGATTTCGCTCCGTTATGCACCACAACACTCCCTTCGTCTGAGGCCGAAAGACAAACCCCCAGACTGGCCAATTGGTAAACCTCCCGAGCCAAAGGCCTCTGACCTGCTTCTAAATGAACCAAACTCCCCATGGATTTCTGACTAAGAGCGTCTGCCACCACATTTGCCTTCCCTAGATGGTAAAAATATTCATATCATAATCTTTGAGAAATTCCAACCATCTCCTCTGCCTCAAGTTTAATTCTTTCTGTTTGAATAAATACTGTAGACTTTTGTGGTCTGTGACACCTCTACGTGGACCCCATAAAGATAATGCCTCCAGATTTTCAATGCAAAAACAACCGCTGCGAGCTCCAAATCATGCGTCGGATAATTCTTTTCGTGGTTCTTGAGTTGCCTTGAAGAATACGCTATAACCCTCCCACATTGCATCAACACACACCCCAAACCAACCCTTGAAGCATCACAATACACCACAAACCCCTTTGTACCCTCTGGCAAGGTCAACACCGACGCCGAAGTCAAGCTTAATTTCAACTCCTGGAAACTCTTTTCACAAGCATCGGACCACTGGAACTTAACTGATTTCTGCGTCAGCTTAGTCAATGGGGAGGCGAGAGTAGAGAATCCTTCCATGAACCTCCGATATTACCTAGCTAAACCCAAGAAAATGTGAATCTCCATCGGGGTCGTTGGTCTAGGCCAATCCTTCACAGCTGCGATCTTTTGGGGATCAACCCGAATCCCTTCCTTGGAAACAACATGGCCTAAAAAGGTAATTGATTCTAGCCAAAACTCACATTTTGAGAACTTTGCATACAACTGGTGCTGATGAAGAGTCTACAAAAATGCCCTGAGGTGATTATCATGGTCTTCATGACTTCGCGAATACACAAGGATATCGTCGATGAAAATGATCACGAAAGAGTCGGGAAATGGCTTGAAGACCCGATTCATAAGATCCATAAAGGCTGCTGGGGTGTTGGTTAGCCCAAAAGACATTACCAAGTATTCGAAGTGCCCATAACGAGTTCTGAAGGTGGTCTTAGGAATATCCTGCTCCCTAATATTTAATTGGTGATACCCGTACCGTAAATCAATCTTTGAGAAGAACCTAGCACCTTGCAATTGGTCGAACAAATCATCTATCCGCGAAAATGGGTATTTGTTTTTTATGGTGACCTTGTTGAGCTGCCGATAATCAATACACATCCGAAGAGATCCATCTTTCTTTCTAACAAAAAGAACCGGTGCGCCCCAAGGCGACATACTTGGCCTAATTAAACCCTTCTTTAGAAGATCCTTCAACTACTCCTTTAACTCCCTCAATTTTGTTGGTGCCATTCGGTAGGGTGGAATAGATATTGGCTGCGTATCTGGCAATACATCAATCCCGAAATCGATCTCTCTATCTGGTGGAATCCCAGGAAGCTCATATGGAAATACTTCAAGAAATTCATTCACAACAGGCACAGACTCGAGAGCAGGCACCTTTGAAGTGGTGTCCGCAACCCGGACTAAATGGTAGATGCACCATTTTCTGACCATCTTTGAGGCCTTAAGATAGGAAATAAACCTACCTCTTGGCACGATATTATTCCCCTCCCACTCAATACTGGTTCATTAGGAAACTCAAGCCTCATATCCTGGTCAGGTAGTCGAGTTTAGCAAAGCACGAATAGAGCCAATCCATTCCCATAATTACATCAAAATCTACCAGTCTCCATTTGAGTGTTTTTATAATATGGAGAAATAGTGTGGGGATGGTGGTTCCGGTTGAAACAATGGTGGTTCAATAAAGCGGCGATGAGAGGAAAGCAAGAAGGATTGTGAACTCAAGAGTCTATGATCAGAACAAAGTAAAGTTTGAATCTACTAAGGAGATGGTATTTATAGGTTTAATACGGCGGTTCGGTACCACTAATGGCCTACCAATGGCTGACATGCATTGATGGGTTTTTTGGGAACCGAACCGACGGGAAGTTTTGGTCACATCCATCACATACATCATGGGGATGATGCCATGGTCGAGGTATCGAATAATCGGGGCTCAAATCGTTTCTTGTCATTTCATTCTAAGAAACGCGGGGACTATCTATATACAGTAAAAATCGAGGATACCCGATTCTACGGGTGAGAGGGTATGTCTCGAGAGTGAGCATGTATCGAAGCAAGTTCGAGCTTAGAGAATACAAAGAGTAAGGGATCGAGATCAGGCTAAATAGACACCACAGTAACAGAATCACGAGATATCCACGATCGACGACCAATCTCGGCGAGAATCTCGGAACTGATAGAACCATTAATGGTTAATGATATCAATCATGTATTTTACTTCCGAATTTAGAGTCATACCTTGTTTAGGATTCCTCTACTATATAAAGAGGAACCCTGTTCGGTTGTAAACACATTATCATTATTATCATCATATGCACTTACCACTTACGCCATTACTAACAAATACAAGGCACTCTGCTCTTTTATTCCCTCGTAACTCTTTATAGTTTTTAAATGTTCATATTACTATTGTTGATCTTACTAGTATTGGCACTTGATCTCGAGTTTAATCCAGATCGGGGTCGATAACTTGCAATTACATGGGTTTGATCCATTTAAATCGTTTAATTCCTTTATTTATTTAGTTATTTATCAATTGGAATTGAATTAGATCACATATCCTTATAACCACATTACACGTTTAATTGTTACTCGTATTTCTAAGTAAACACTTTCCAAAATAGCCATCGCATTCATGCGACCCTCTATAATTGTACTTTTTTTCATTGTTAATTTTGAGTGCCCCTATGAATTACAAAAGAACTTGGTTCTTTACTGTGTTCCTTAAACACAACGATTTTTACGTGGAAAATCACGTGGCTCAAAAGGTGCAAAAACCACGACCTACTACGTAGGATTTTCAACTTCAATTCCACTAGATAAATGAGCCAAAAATGTATCAATTACAAAACTGTAATTTAATACTCTCCAGTACTCCTAGTACGACTATCTGATTTACAAGTTACTCTAACTTGTAAAGCAACCACTCACTCGAACTCACTAATTGCTTATGATACTTGATTACAACTCAATTTCCCGAAACACATTCACTATACTAATTCAAGAAGAATACAATGCAAGTACTCGACTAGAGTAAACAACACATGTTTCTTGAGTTGATGTGTAAAGGATGATCACATAAGTCTAAAGTAAATAGTATTTAAACGCATCAACTTGAGATCTTTTAGGAGTCCTATTCATAGTCAACTTCTCCTTTAATAAGAATCAAATTGTTCCAAAGATTCCATAAACTTTGGGACTCTTGTCTTTGACTGAATTAACTGTATTTTATTGAGAAACAACCTTATCACATATAGCATCCTCCTTCCACCAAACTCGGATCTGGAATCATCAACCTGAGGAATCTGGTCCTTTAGAACAATTAAGCAGCTACGTTGAGGATTTGGTTCTTTTAAAAATTGCATTTAGACATACTTTGTTAATCATCAAAACCTCAATACTCAAATTCATCCATCTTGCTCATTTCAAATAAATTTCCCATCATCCCAGCAAATTCCTTGCACATTGCTTCATTGGTAGCCCCAAAAGATAATGTCATCTGCATACACTTGCACAATCAGAATATTCTTCCCTCTGCTCCTTAGAAATAGAGTGTTGTCCACCTTTCTTTTTACAAAGTTATTGGCGAAGAGGAACTTTGAGAGTCTTTCATACCAAGGTTTTGGAGCCTGTTTCAGTCCATAAAGAGCTTTATCCAACTTGAACACATAGTTAGGAAATTCTTCACTTTCAATTCCAGGAGATTATTTGACAAACACTTCCTCCTTCAGATAACCATTCAAGAAGGCATTATTTACCTCCATCTGATATAAGGTGAACTCTATGTGGGCAGCAAAGGCTATCAACATTCTTATAGCTTCCATTCTAGCTACAAGTGCAAACATCTCATCATAGTCAATGCGCTCCTCTTGATTGTATCCATGAACTACTAGTATTGTCTTGTTCCTTGTGATATTTCCTTGTCATCCAGCTTGTTTCTGAATACCCATCCGGTACCTATTACAGTTATGTTCTTGGGTCTATGTATCAAGTGTCAGACCTTGATTTTCTCAAACTGATCTAGCTCCTCTTGCATGGCCATGATCTAGTCTGGATCCTTTAGAGCTTCTTTGATGGTCTTAGGTTCAACCTGTGTAGAAATGTTGTGAGTGCACATAGATTTCTTAGAGAATACCTGGTTTGCACTCGTGCATTTGGATCAGAGATGATATTCTCAAGAGGATGTGAACTTTGATGCTTCCATGGTGTGATATGTATACCTAGAGAAGATTCACCCGAGGAGTGACCTAAAGGAACATGTTCAGTGGGTGTGCTTCATCAGTCATGTTAGAAATTATAGTAGTTATTTCTTCTCCTTAATCCTCATGATCACTATCAATTTCCTTGTGGTCTTCGGATCCACCTTCATATTGAGGTTCAAATTTATTTGTAACTCCATCACCGGTGAATCCTATGTCATAATCTTCATCCGGTAAACTTTTCTCAGCCAAATTGTTAGATTCATCAATGATAACATGAATATTATCTTCTACACACATAGTTCTTTTATTAGAAACTTTATAGGCCTTACTATGTGGAGAGTAACCCAAGAAAATTCCCTCATCACTTGTGACATCAAACTTACCTAGAGCTTCTTTTCCATTATTATGTACAAAACATTTGCACCCAAAGGCTCAGGTGAGTGATGTTGGGTTTTCTTCCTCAAAGTAACTGATAAGGAGTTTTATCAAGAATGGGTCTGACCATGCATCTATTTAGCAAGTAACAGAAAGTATTGACGGCCTCAGCCCAGAAACTCTTAGGTAGTCCACTAGAAATCAACATGGTCCTCCCAATGTCTTTTAGGGATCTATTCTTTTTTTATACAATCCCATTTTGTTGTGGAATCTAGGTGCAGAGAAATTATGGTCAATGCCATGTGAGCTACAAAACTCAAGGAATTTTGAATTTTCAAACTCGGTTCCATGGTCAATTCTTATGCACCCCTGTTTTTGTTGAATCATTCTAACAAATACAAAGAAAATATCAAAGGTTTCATATTTTAATCCCAAAAATAAAGTCCAGGTATACTTGGAGAAGTCATCAACAATCACAAACACATACCTCTTACCTCCTCTGATCCTTATTCTCATTAGTCCACATAGGTCCATATGAAGAAGTTCTAGAGGTTTAGAGGTACTAACAAACTTTTTATATGTAAAGGATGACCTTACATGTTTCCCTCTAACACAAGCATCACACACATTGTCAAATGAGAACTCAACTTTGGGTAGCCCGAGGACCAAGCCCTTTGCAGCTAATTTGTTGAGTTGAGAAAGACTAGCATGTCTCAGTCTTCTATGCCATAGTAGTGGATCATCTTCCACTACACTATAGCATGTGTTCTCACTCTGGGTAAGTGACATAATCGATATCTTGTAGACATTTTTATGTCTCTTACCCTTTGAAACAACTTCATCAGTATCAAGCTTAGTGACAGTGCAAATTTTAGAATTGACTTTTACCTCATTTCCTTTGCCGCACATTTTATAGATGCTAAGAAGATTGTGTTTAAGACCTACCACATAATACACATCTTATATAGCATGAGAGAGGACTTACCAACCCTACCAATACATGTTTTCTCGGCCTTTTCCCATTTCCATATGACACACTCCCTCCTTGGAAGGAAGTCAGTCAGAGGAAGTTTTTCTTTTCTCCAGTCATATGTCTTGAGCATCCACTGTCTAGATACCAGTCTTGATTGTTCCCTCTCACCTTAGCCTACACCAGAATTCACAAGTTAGTTTTGGGAACCCAGACAAGCTTGGGTCCATTTTTGTTGGAAAAAAGATGAATCAGATATCTTCTTGCCCAGAAGGGGAGATGATTAAAAACTATTTTCTTATTAACCTTAATCCACTTAGTATGAACAAGACGATTGACCTTTGGCTCCTCTTCCTTCTTCACATTTTTAGCAATACCAAAGGTGATTCTAAACCGAGCATGAATTAAGGCATGACAAGTGTCTTTAACGTGTCCTACCTTTCCACAATGAGTGCACATGTTATTATCGATAATTCCTACGTACATTGGGTCAAACTTAGAAACGGGTTTTCTTTAGCCAATTACGGATTTGTTAGAGCTACAGTTTTGTTTCAGCCAATTCAAGGAATTAGAAGGTCTATGCCATTTTCTTAATCTAGAGAATTCATAATTAGCATTTTCTAGATTTTTCCTACAGGATTTTATTCCAACATTCAACATCACAAAGATTATATTTAGCCCTTTTTAACTCCTTTTCAAACTTATCCTGCAGATCACTCATTTTTCCCTTACCATGTATATTAGGAGACTTCTCATTCTTAGAAGTAAGCTCAAGAACCTTGTTCTTAAGGTTTTTGACATGTTCCTCTAGATTGGCTTTGTCAAATCCAAGCTCTTTGATATCAAGTTTGACACATGAAAGATTGCTTATTAGCTGATCATTTACAGTACTCATTTTATCCATTTAATTCATCAATGTCACAATTATAGCCATCAGTTGTTTTTTAGACATAGCATGAATGCTTTCTTTCAAGTTAGAGATACTTACTTGGTTTGTTTCATCTTCAGTTTCTGAATCACTCATGGCATCATTTCTTTCACTTCTTTCGCTGCTTGGATTCTTCAATTGCCATCAATGCCACTTCGTTGTCTTCATCTCCAAAGTCAGCTTCCAAGTTCCTCCATATATCATGAGCAGAGATGCAAGAGGACACTTTGTAGAGAATATTTCTGGACAAGATTTTGTATAGTTGGTACTTTGCTTTAGCATTTTCCTGAACTAGCTAACTGTCACGACCCGAAATCACACCTTTAGGCCATGATGGCGTCTAACGTTGAACCCACTAGACAAGCCAATGTTTTGGTTAAATTTACTATTTTCTTTATTTGCGGCAGTTAAAAGAATAACAATAACATGAATATATGAATAAGAATGTGGAAGCTAAGAATTCATCAACTTAATATAATAAATATTATGAAATATCCGTATATAAACCCCTAGAACTGGTTTCACAATTTCACGGACAGTCTAAGATTTGCTAAAAACATGAGTCTGAAATAAAGAAGTGTAGTTGTCTAGAAATACAAGATAAGACAGAAGGAAAGAAATAGATGGTGACGCCAAGGCCTACAGACGCCTGCAGGACTACCTCGGTGTCGCTGTGGACTAAAGGATACTCCCTCGCTCAATGTCCACTGGGTCCGGCGTTGTAATTTGCACAACATAAAGAAGTGCAGGTGTAGCATCAGTACAACCGACCCCATGTACTGAGTAAGTGTCGAGCCTAACCTCGGCGAAGTAGTGACGAGGCTAGGACACGACAACAAATAACACCTTTGCAATTCAATAATATAACAGGAAATAATGACAGGAAATAAGCAAGAAAATACAACAACGGGGGATAACATGCTGGGGATAAAGGGCAACAACTATATGAAACAACAGAACAAGATAACAATTGAATGTAAAAATAACAGCAGGAAGTATAGCTCTGAACAAGTAAATAAACAGAAACGGCATGGCATTGTGCTATAACCTCACAATCACTCGGCACGGAATGTCCCCTCGTGCATAACCTCACAATCACTCGGCACGGAATGTCCCCTCGTGCATAACATATGTAAAAGTAACAATTGACAGGAAAGACAATAATAAGAAACCTCGAATGTACAGAAATAATCAACAAGTATCCTACCGTCCCAGCAAGGGACTCAGCTATAACCAATCTCACTCAGAGGTATAATTTTTAACAAATGATCCTCAACCGGGCGAATAATCAATAGCAATCTACATCATGAAATGCCCTCAATGTATCACTTCCATAACAACAATTAATTCATTACACAGAGAAGATCAAAGAGCACTATATAAATCATCAAGTTCGACTCACGGGCATGCTCGACCACAACATATAGGTACCCGTCACCTCACCTATACGTTGGACATGGATTAACACATAGCAAATAAGACTCTATACATATTTCCTCAAGCTAAGGTTAGGCCAAAAACTTACCTCGGCTCCAAGAATGCAAATCAAGCCTATAGAACCGCTTTTTCTCTCGAAATCGACTCCAAAACAATCGGACCTAGACATAATCGACTCAATAATATCAATAATTAATCAACAGTTCAATTCCAAAGCCTAATTATAGAATTCCCAGCATTCTTCCAAAAATTCCAAAACTTGACCCCGGGCCCGCTTGGTCCAGTTCAGACCAAAACCCGATCACCCATTCCCCTACGATCCCGATACAATTTGTTTTGAAATCCGACCCCAAAATGAGGTTGAATTCCCAAATATTCGAAAATCCCTAACTCTACCCAAAATCCCAATTTCTACCTTTAAGTTCATGTTTTTAGGCCTAAAATCTAGTGGGTGTTTAAGAAAAATGAAAAAAAAAACAAGTTAAATATAGCTTACCTAGGAGGTTATGGTGGAGGAATTGCTTCAAAATCGTCTATGGGGTTTGGAGAAGAAGAGGGTTATGAATTTTGGGTGAAATCCTGTATTGAATCTGTTTTTAGGCTTTTAAAATAACTGGGTAAATTAACTCTCCGCGTTCGCAGATGTTTAAATGATCAGGCATGTGCGTTCGCAGTTGAGGGGCCGCGTTCGCACAGGGTAATTTCCCTCAACCTTCCCCAGGTCCCCCTACCCCTGTGCGTTCGCACCCCAACCCTTGCGTTCGCACAGTAGGTTCTACCTAGCCCTCCGCGTTCGCATCCGTTTGGGTGCGTTCGCACTGAACAAATTGACCCTGACCCCCAGACCCCACTTTACCCTGTGCGTTTGCACTTCCTTGAGGCTTGATGTAAATCCCTGGACATCAGATGACAACACTTACACTAGAGTTTCTAAGGCTTTTTGCACTCCGACACCTACCCGAAACTCACCCGAGCTCTCGGGGCTCAAAACCGAATATACACACAACCTCAAAAAGATCCTACGGACTTATTCGAGTAATCAAAACACCAAACTACATCATAAACATCGCATTAAACCCCAAAATCTATGGAAATTCTCAAAACTTCATTAACTTCAAATTTTCCATTTTTTTGTCTGAATCACCTCAAACCGATTTCGTTTCTTACCAAAGTTCACAGGTAGTACATAATAAACATATTCAACCTATTCCGGGCTCCGGAACTATAATACGGGCCCGATAACACATGTTTCACATCAAATTTCATTTTCAAAAGTCTTTATATTTTTCAGATTACAATTTTCTTTAAAAATTCATTTCTCGGACTAGGGACCTCGGAATCCGATTCCTGGCATACTCCCAAGTCCCATATTTTTCTACGGACTCTCTGGGACCGTCAAATCACGGGTCCGGGTCCGTTTACCAAAAATGTTGACCAAAGTCAACTTTATTCAAATAATTATTGTAAATTCATCTTTTTATTAATTTTCCACATAAAGGCTTCCCGGCTACGCGCCGAGCTGCACACGTACATCGATGTGAGATAAACGGAAGCTTTCAGGGCCTCGGAATACATTTATTAAAATTACACGGGATGACCTTTTGGGTCATCACACTCGAACTTCCTTATCGTATTCCTATTCTCTTTTGTTGCACTTGTTACCTTCACTATCCCTTTTGGTTGGGAGAATTGGTACGTGAATGACAAATACCCATAGGTCAAATTCAGTAGCCTGAAGAAATATTTCCATACGTAGCTTCCATTCATCATAGTGGTGTTAATCAAATAAAAGAGGTCTTCCAATGTGCATTCCAAGTTGTACTGGGAGCTTTGTCTCCATAGCCTGGTGTTCATCAATTACTACATATAGAATTATAGCATTATCATCCTTTTCTTCCTCTTTATCACTTCCACTATCCTCATATGCTTCCAAGAAAGCATGTTTCATTACTTCAGTGAATCATTTGCCTAGGATTTTTTCTTTGTTGGAATCCTTTTCTCTCATCTTCTCCTGTTTCTCCTTTTCAGCTCATTCTTTCCTCCACTCAATTTCTCACATTGGGCAGTCCTTGACCATGTGATCTAGCTTTATACACTTGCAGCATCCATCATAGTTAGCTTAGGCTTACTGCTGGTCTCTCTCTTGGATTCCCTTTTGGAGTTCTTCATGAACCACTTGAACTTGGCAAACATTGCTAGATCAGGATCGTCATTTTCATATTCATCATCCTCCGATGCTTTAAGAACTAAGGCATTATCCCTCTTTGATTCTTCCTTGCCTAGTTCTATCTTTCTCATTTCATTTCATGAGTCTTGCGGTGACTTTTGATTGCCATGAAGCTGAAAAAATCTTTAGAACCTTGCTAACTAGATCTTCTGAGGTAAACACCTTTCCAAGTGATTTTAGTTCATTGGTTATTATAGTAAACCTAGCCATCATATCCTGGATGGGCTCAGACTCTTTCATGAAGAAGAGCTCATAGTTTCTCATAAGTAGCTCTATCCTTTATCTCTTCACTTGGTTTGTTCCTTCATGATCAGTTTAGAGTGTATCCCACATATACATTGCATTAGAGCACGCTGAAATTATATTGTACTCATCAGGACCAAGTCCGCATACAAGAATTTTCTTAGCCTTTGCATTATTCTCCATCATTCTGAAATTTGTTGCCTCATATTCAGATGGGTCCTTAGGAACTGTTTCATTTTGTGCATTTTGTTTAGTAGGAGTCAACGACCTTGGTTCACTATGGTTCATAATTTATAGTATTCAGCTGTCGGGAAGTCTTCCATTCTTGCGTTTCACCAAGTGTAATATTTCTATTAAACATGGGTGGCCTGGTAGTTGATTGTCCTTCATTAATTCCGAGTGGAGCACTCATCTTGCTTCCAATATCTCTCTAAGTGTTAGAAGTATTTGTGGGAGAACCTGCTCTGATACAAATTATTAGTTTGAGTGCTCGTATGAATTACTAAAGAACTTGGGTCTTTACCGTGATCCTTAAATGTGAAGTAAAAAGCAGTAAAGTAAACACATCGATTTTTATGTGGAAAATCACCCAGCTCAAAAGGTGCAAAAATCACAATATACTACGTAGGATTTTCAACTACAACTCCAATAGAACAATGAGCCAAAAATGTATCAATTATAAGATTGTAATTCAATACTCTCTGGTACTCCTACTATGACTAATTCATTTACAAGTTACTCTAACTTGTAAAGCACCACTAACTCCAACTCGCTAATTGTTTATGACACTTGATTACAACTCGATTTCCAAAAGCACATTCACTAGACTGACTCTAGAAGAATACAATGCAAGTACTCGAATAGAGTAAACAACATATGACTCTTGAGTTGATGTGTAAATGATGATCACAGAAGTCCAAAGTAGATAGTATTTAAACGCATCAACTTGCGATCTTTTAGGAGTCTTCACAGTTAGCTTCTCATTTGATAAAAATCCTACTGTTCCAGGGATTTCACAAACTTTGGGACTCTTGTCTCTGACTGAATTATCCGTATCTTCTTGAGCAACAACCCTTATCACATGTAGAAGCCTTCTTCCACCAAACTCGGACCTGGATAACTTTGAGATAAAGTTAATGTCTTGTACAGATGTACAATCATCAACCTGCGGAGTTGGTCCTTTGTTTCTTTAGAACAATTAAGCATCTACGTTGAGGACCTGGTTCTTTGAATTATTGCATTTAGACATACTTTGTTAATCATCAAAACCTCAATACTCAACATTGAAGGACCCGACATGCACCCATCAGTATTTACGAAAAGTCTGAACAACATAGGTTATAACACAACATTACGATTATATAAAACATAATTTGATATGATTTAGGACTTGTTTGGCTAAATGTTGAAAGTCAACTTGTTTTGAGATATTTTTTGTCAAAATAAACATTTAGATAAGAAAAGAATAGCAATTTATATTTAAGTAATTCATTCGGAAACCATTTAATTTGGTCTGTATAAGAAAAACAGTTTAAGTATGATCGATCTTTCCAAAAATATTTTAAGTATCAACTTATGAAAAATTGACAGTAATGACTATACCAATACGAAAAGGTCATGAAATATCCTTCTACTATTAGAAATTGTTTAAAATTTCCCTCCGTTATAGTAATGGATCAGAAAACTCTCTTCCATCTTAATATTCAAACATATATACCCCTGCTTTGACGGACTATATACGTGGCACGCATACCCTTGGTCCATCTGGTTTTAAATTAGACTTGACCCGACCCATTAAATTTGACCCTCTCCGACCAAGTTTCCTCTGTTCCACTCAATATTCTCTCATTTATTCCACAAGAAAATGGTATCTATGCCGCCACTCTCTATTCTTAAGCCCTCATGTCTCAACTCTTCCTCACTTACCTCTCCTCCCAATTCCATATCCTTCAAAACCCTAAAACCCATTCCCACTCCAAAACCTTTTAGAAATTCTATCTTTCCTTCCATTCCATCTTCTAGTACAACTGCAAGCCTCGGCTCGTCGGAGAAACCTCGAGAGTCGTCGTCATTACCTTCGGCAAAGATTTCGTTGGTAAAATCACCACCACCGCCAATATTCGCCTTTCCTTAGCTCGACTTACCTTATCCTTCGTCGCCATTGATTGCGATGCGGGACTCCATTGAAGATGTTCGTTTTCATCCTGGAATAACTGGACTTTGGTGATGAAATAACAAGATCCATACTGTCAATCATCTGGATTTCTATTGTAGGACAACCAATGTTGGTTGCAATCTTATGGCATGTCCTTTACTTTCTTCTTGTTCTCAAAGCCAAAAATGAAGTTTTAATCTCAATGTCCTGTTCCAATTTGTTGATCCATGTAATAACATTGTTATTATAACAACTCCCACAGTGTATTCGTCCTTCATATAAGTATATATAAATAAGATTAAGAATGGTTGAATCATCTTTGTATAAACAATCCATACCCCATTTTTGGTTTAAAATGAAGTTAATTGGTTGGTGAGGGTCAAATTTAATGGGTCGAGTACCGGGTAATGGGACGGGTCGAATATCGAGTAATGGGATGGGTCAAGTCTAATTTAAAATTAGATGGACCTAGAGTATATGTGTTTGAATAGTAAGACAACGGAGAGTTTTTTTATCCAATAGTATAACGAAGAGTAATTTTAAATAATTTCTAACGGTAAAGAGATACTTGAGGACCTTTTCCGTTATCAATAATACAGTAACTTTGACTCTTTGTAGTTAACATATGTTTTTATTAGGTGGAAACTGAGGTATATATATCCACCAACCTACCAGTATTAATTTCATATGATCAATAAATTCTAGCACGTCTAAAAGTGTAAATCAATCTAATAGATTATTCTAATTTGATTTAAAAATTAAGCAAATTATAACAAGAAAAAACAAATAAACTAGAAATAGTTTGAATTAGACAGGTCAGGTGATAAGATCCTATTCCTATGTGTAGACTGAATTAACTCGATACATATTCATGTAAGCAATCAAAGTGTGCGGAAAATGAAAATCAAAAGTGTCAAAACGAAAATAAGAAAACTGTTGGGGCTAATCAAAGGAAAAACAGAACAACCGATGACCTTTTTAGCAAAACAATTCGCCTAGTGCAATTTAACAGTAAGAATCATATTTTGCTACATTGTCGAACTCTCTGGAAGCCATGGATTACGAAGGAGATCCTCCTCCGTCTTT
Organism: Nicotiana undulata; assembly: GCA_005239495.1. NCBI lineage: Eukaryota > Viridiplantae > Streptophyta > Magnoliopsida > Solanales > Solanaceae > Nicotiana > Nicotiana undulata. The sequence continues at coordinate 10,990 of ML282445.1, read as the reverse complement.
TGATCGCATGGTACCTTCTTCTAATTATGTTTCTCAATTCATTCTTTTTTCCCTCTCTTTCCCCTTTTCTGATAACAAATTACATTTTTTATGGGGATTCTGAGATGATTATCAGAATTTGGTGTCTTTTTTTGCTCATAAGATATGTTATGTGCGCAAATTGCGAATTCAGCTAGTCGCCTAGTACTAGGAAAATGTAAGGTTTTGGAATACAAAATGCAGAGAATGATATCATTGATTTGAGTTTGGCCATTGGCCTAGCTAGTATTACGTTATTCCTGTTATTATTCATTTCTGATTAGATTGAACACATTTTGAATGAGACGAACTCCAAGCAGCTTTTTTTATGCATCCAAGGATGAAGTATAGAGGTCAATCAATGAAGTTCATCGTAACTGGGGTTCAAATCTCATAAAGACAAAAATCTTTGTGATTGTTTTCAATATACCTAAACCTAACCTATAGATAGTTGTATGGGCAGAGCCAGATCCACGATTTGAAGTTTATGGGTTTTGAATTTCCATGAAACCCGTAGCTTATCTTTGTTACTAGTGTCGCAATTAAATATTTATACATATTTTATGAATTTCCTAATATAAATACAGTGTCTAAGCAAAAGCCTGAGCCGAGGGTCTCTTCGAAACAGCCTCTCTACCTTCACAAGGTATGGGTGAGGTCTGCGTACACATTACCCTTCCAGACCCCACATGTGGGAATATACTCTGCATGTTGTTGTGGGAACCTGCACCTAATAGGCTCGCTCCACCCCGTATGGGTAGGAAAAAGCTAGGTGATTTAGTTTTCCCCTGAATCTGCAAGACTTGCTCTTCCACCATGGAACTTTAAAAGCAAATTTCTGTTGATTCAAAAATAATGCAAGTCTAAACCTGACTGTCCCACTGTATTCTTGTTCTTCACTATCCATGCAGAAGACTGAAGCCCTCAACTTTCCTTTTGTTCTTTAACAATTTTCATAATATGTTCAATCAGTAATGTTCATTGTTTAGCCTGCACATTGTTCGGCACCATTCTGGGCGTAGCAGAACTTCCTCTCTTTTTTTCCTTCTAACGATATATACTCTTTACTTTTCACCGAATTCTGCAGTGGGAGAGTTCAACATAAATCATGACGCAATCTGTTCTTCATATTTTGAGCTTAGTAGAATCTTTTTTCCCTTCAGTGTACTCTGTATTTTTGCACTGAACTATGCAGTGTGAGTTTGACATGAATTAACACTTGTTAATCTATTTATTCTGCAGAAAAATATGGCCAAAGATGTTGAAGTTCAAGGATTCAACCCAGGATTGATTGTCTTAATTGTTGTTGGCGGGCTCTTATTGGCGTTCCTTGTTGGGAACTATTTACTTTACATGTATGCACAGAAAACACTTCCTCCAAAGAAAAAGAAGCCAATTTCCAAGAAGAAACTGAAGAGGGAGAGACTGAAGCAAGGTGTTTCAGCACCTGGTGAATAGATATCCTGGACACACATGTATTCCCCTTGTTCATTTTGATAGAAGATGTTCCTAGTCAATAGATGGTTGTACTTTTTAGTGTTACCAATTTCCACCATCATATGTAGAACTTAGCCAGAATGATTCTGCTATTTTTATAGTGATTCAGAAGTTTTTTTCCTATAAGCTACTCATTTCCCTAATCTCTTCTAGAGGAACTATTGTTCTTCTTACCTTCCTGGAATGTCCAAATTTCTGGCCAGGTTAATGCTTCGTGTTGCTTTCATGGTTGCATAATTGTGAAATTCTTTTAGCCCTTGAAAGATAACAGTTGCATTGAAATAAATGCTCACCGCTTAAAAGAAAATTCTGCCTCTCTGCCCTTTCAGGGTAGGGGTAAGGCTGCGTATATCTTACCCTCGTAGCCAGAATAGCCTATATCGAAGGAGAAAATTCATACCCTGCGGCTTTCTAGGGCAGACCCCACCTGTGAAAATTAACTGGGTTTGTTGTTGAGAGAAAATTCTGTTGCTGGACTAATATTAAAAAACATTTTCTTTTTCTAACAGCCTAAAAGAAACAAACAACAATAGCTTATGGAGATGGTGTCCGAAGCATTTGCATACTGTTCCCATTTTGTATTTCTTTAATTATAAGATGGTGTCCGAGTTAACTTGCTTGCATCCATTTCAAATCTCTTCTACAATACAAGAACAGATTCATCAACAACAATTTCTTGTATGATTAATCCTATAATTTCATACAAATTGCAAATCCATCTCTTTTATGTGTGTACAATACATTATATAATATCACCTACATAGTCTCAAGTTTTACATGTCAACTTTCCACCAATGAAGTAAAAATGTTCCAGTACAATATCAGACAACATTGAAACAGCTAAAACCAAGTAGGAAATGGTATGGAATCAATGCCACAGTAGTTGCTATCAGCGACCCATGTTCTGCTCCCCAGGGGGGAGCATAACGAGGACTGGTTTGGCATTGAACCCAGGATGAGGGAGCCTACGACGAAGTTCACGACCTTCCTGGCAAAGAGCACAAGGGTGGCAAAAGATATGAGTTGCAAAGTCACAAGTTGACTCACATTGCTCGCGTCGTTCCGCATCCTCAACAAAGCCTCCATAGCACCCACATGATCTGGTGAGTGCCTCACAGTTACCCTGCAAAGGAAATAAATCTCAGAACGTGTTTCCAAGCAACTGTTGTAGACCAACAAACGACAAAACTATCCTACTACTACTACTGCCACCACTATAAGGTAATTGAAAGAAGAGCAAGAGCTCTCCTCTGGTATCATCCGTTAAAAATGAAATGATGCACATCTTGCATACCTAAATCAGTGAGGATTCATATAGTCGAATCTCACTTGCTTGGGATTGAGCGTAGTAATAGTTGTTGCTCTTGGAGCTTAAGGCATGACGTTAATTATGACAAGGGCATTAAACGGAAAATTTTACAAGCTTTTATCCAAACCTACTAGTGTCAAATGGGGCCCAAGCAAATTCATATAGAGAGGACAGAAACATCCATATAACATCTTTGAAACATGCAGAAACAACTGCCAATTCTTAGGTCACATCTCCAAGAACCTGACACGAATGACATAGATAAAGTATGCGGAAAGATTATGAACCACCTAATCCTTTAAATTCAACCACAAAAGTCCCAATCATTAACAACTTTCAGTAAACACTACATAACGTATGAAAAAGACACACACAAATGACCAGAACTTGATGTTTGCAGGTGTTTAACAGGGAAAGAAAAAAACTATGTAAACTAGCAACAATAGATAAGACATGGGGCTTGAATAAGAAATACAGAGCAAATTTGACATGCTTGGATGAGATTATGACAAATCAGATGACATCGTCAGAATCGAAATTAAAAGAAGAGAGAAATATAAAGGAAAGCTGTTACACCCAAATTAATCAACAAATCCTTCATTTATAAGAACCAAAGTGCTGCGATATTAAACACACACTGATGAAGCACTCTATAGGAAGAAATAGAAAAGCTAAGAGACAGCCAACCTCCAGATTAAACTTCTGCCGGAGAGCGGTACGGCTGGGATATGAAAACCATGGTGCCATGCAGTTCCAGCCGAAAAAGGACTGTCCAATCAGGTATAGACCAGTGTAAGGCAAGCAGTGATTGGAAAAACTTCCAGGAGCAGACCCAATTCTCTCGGCATTGCTTCCATAGAGCACGCATGGTGCCAGAGTTCCTAACAGACCTGTGCAGTGCCACGGCTGGCATTGTTAGTACAACAAAGAGATGACAAGAAAGCAAGGAGAAGAAACTCATAACATTTTTTAAACTCTTTTTGGAAGGAGGAGAAGTTAAGGTCTGAAGTATCAACAAAGAAATCCGTACGTGATATAACACTAAGAGGGAAGAACTTGAACCATAATACTTGATTCAGTCAGGCACACAGGGGAAATACACAAGAAAGGGTGTGATGTACCCATTTATAGAACCAACACAGAATCCAGTGGAGGTGGATGTGAACTAATTACATAGGAACGAGCAATATTTCAAGAATAATTTATGAAAATCAACTCTCCGGCTTAGTAGTTTGACTCTGTATATTGACACATATAACCATGTCCATAAGTTGCAGTTGTAGCAAATTAATATACAATATAAAGACTAACTGGAAATACAAATTAAAAGAATTGAGTGCCTGATACTGCCTCCTTAACTTTGTCATCCTTTCATTCAACTGAGTCATCAGGAGAAGCAACAAAATCTTTGGACTAAGAAGTGTGTATGATTAAATTCTAAGTCTTTCAATATCTAAAGAAAATATAACTTCCCTACCATAATCATCACCTCTATCAATTACATTTCTCTAGCTATCCTTTTCACTGGGAAACTAGGAAGAATATCCTTTCAAATTTACTTGACAAATTCATTTGGTATAAACCTTTTTACTCATCAACAAGTTAATATCAGACAAACTCTGAACCTTCCATTGGTTGCAATCGAAAAACATTGAATAGGTAATGCTTATTTAAATCTTCTCACCCAGTTTATTCAGCTCACGAATAATAATATATGAATTGTAATGTGGTACATAATAATAATATAGAAATTGCTTTGCGATCACCTAAAATGTTATGCACGGATTACCTACTTAAGGATATTTTTGTCTTTAGGATTCTTATTCATGATTGGCTGATAGCTAATACACATTGTTGTTCCACACTATATCATGCAAAATATATTATAAACCGCCAATCAGTTGAGAAGGAGATAGTTTTTCCTTATGCGGTCAACCAAACACTGCATTAACTATGCGAGGACATACAGAGGCGGACCCATGTGTATGGGTGAGGGGTCACCGGACCCCGTAAACTTCGGCCGAAATCCTGTATATATATACATACGTATATACCTTGAAAATGGTTAATTTAAAGCAGTTGGCACCCTCTGAACATTAAAAGCATTTAGGGGCACTGGTTGAGCAGAATAATGTGCCCCGCCGCGTAAAAATTTTGGGTCCGCCCCTAGGACATATGTTTTCTTATGCAGCCAACCAATCTACTGTTAAAGCATAGAACAAAACAACATAGATTCCCAGCTAAACAGCAACAACAAAAAATGGTTATATTTCCAGTTAGTTTTTTTTTAATCGAACTTTTTCCTAATACCAAAATAAAACAAAACATTTGTTGGTTTCTTTTACAAAATTTAGTAACAAACAAAATCAGTTCAAATTCACTTTGGTTTTCCATTTTTTCTACTAGAAAACAGGGCAGCCCGATGCACTAAGCTCCCGCTACGTGCGGGGTCCGGGAAAGGCCGGACCACAAGGGTCTATTGTGCGCGGCCTTACCCCGCATTTCTGCAAGAGGCTTCATTAATTTGAATCTTCATTCTTCTTAAACACCCTAAACATAACAAAATCAATCCTTTGCTATAAAGAGACATCAAAGCAACAAATTATTACAAATTTCACAAGGGAAAGAAAACTAATACAGAATGAAAACTCACAAACTTCAAGATCGCTGCTGACGAATTCATCATTCTTCCCAAAACAAGAGCAAAGGCCTGATTCCCATTGGGCCCTACGCATAATGGGCTCCCCCACCACCGCCCCGTGGCCCATAGGTAACCCATTAGCCGTCCATCCCATCGGAACAGCAGCTGAAACCGTCGGTTTAACCGGCTCCGCCGGAACAGGAGGAGCTGGGGTTGAAGAATTGAGCTTGGTCGACTTCAATTCATTGTTTGTCGTCTCAGATTTTTGCCTGGGTAAAAATGGGCTTGATTCTTCCATATTATTGGCCATTGTAACAGAAAAAATGAATACCCAGAATTGATTTGAATATTGCAATTTTCAAGAATTGGAAAAAGGGACGAATGAAGTAGAGGGATCTAAGAGATGTCAACCTCAAACATCTCTCCACTGTATGTGTGTCTTACGGTTTATAGAAACCGTGTGGAATGCGTAAATAGGAACATTAATTTTTTCTCTCTTTTTTTTTTTTTTAAAAAAAATCTTTCTTTTTCTTCTTTTTTTAGGCGAGGATGACCGTAAATAGTGGAGGAAAGTGAGATAGAAGTGGAAAAGGGTCGTTATGTTACTAATTAGGGAAACTTGCGGCTATTAATCCTTGAATTTTGACAAGTTCTGATTTAGTCCTTGTAATATTTGAATATTTAACTTTCAATTATTTGAAATCTGCGCTTTTAATCTTCCTTTTTGTGAATCTTCATAAATTTGACGAACCATTCATCTTAGCATTATTTGATTAATTACCCATGTTTTATGTTAAGTTTGTCCTATTACTCCATATTTGAAGATAATACAATTCTAAAAATAGTCTAAATGTTACTTTTTTTTTTGGTTTAAAAGACTATATTCTATTAGTAAGGCGTAATACATACGGTGACACCTAAAGTTGGCACCATTTTTTACTTAGACACTTAAATTAGGCCTTTTTCCATATTAACTCATTTCTTAGGCATTTCTTATACCAATTAGACACGTTTTGTGCAGGCTTATTAATTCACCAAGTGCGTGTTCTGCAATCTCCGTTTACGTGAAAAAAGTAACCATTATAAATCGTGCCACATCATTTTTTGTCCACTTTACCGTCCACCTCAACTATATAGTCTTATTTCCACTAAAATACACAAATGAACAGCCCTAAACAAACGATCTAAACATATTACCACCATGTTCCTTTTAACATCGATGAAAACAAAGAAAGGTCCTACCACCGTTACTAAGTTTCTTCTTCTTTCCGTCAATGGTGCTGGAATCTAGTATTTCTACTGACTTCTCACGGTATTTACAACGCTTAAAGGTCCGATCTCTCCTTATTTTCTATTGCTGCAGTTTGGGCTTTTTATTTGTAAGATATTGATAAAACTAGGTTTTTTTTTGTGTTGATCCCTTGTCGTCTTATGTAAGGGAATATTATGGATGATGACTATATTTTAACTCGTTTTCACCATGGGGGTACATTTATCGAATAACTTGCCCCAATATACAAAGGGGAATTAGATGCCTTTGTTGTTGCTATCGATAAAGACCATTTTTGTGTTGTCGATTGTCTACTTATGCTAAAGACCTTGGGTATGCAGCTGTCGAAGGGTTTTATTGTCAAAAGAAAAAAAAGTGAATTTATCAAAGTCGTATCTGATTTACAATTATATGAATTTGTGAAAGATTTAAAACATGGTGATATTTTGGATGTTTATTTGCGTCATGGGGTGAGTCAGCCTGAAGTACTCGAAGACATAGTTGGTCTTTTATGTGGGACATAAGTAAGTGGGGTGGTAATGACCAATTTAAAGCTAGGGCAACACATGAGAGTAATATAAAAACTGAAGAACCTATTGAGCCGCCTGCTGAACCAACTCACAATGTTGCTGAACCAACTTTGAATGATGCTGAACCAACAATCAATGCTTCTTAACCAACTTTGAATGATGTTGTACCAACGCACAATGCTTCTGAACCAACTTTGAATGATGCTTATCCAACTCACAATGCTGCTGAACCAACTTTAAATGCTGATGAACCCGACCATAATGTTGATGAAAATGGAGTGCAATCAGATGTTGAGAGTAGTGACTCACAAGCAAAAGTTCTTCCTGAAGAAGATGATTAAGAGGTTGATGATGAATTGAGATCTTTAAGGGTTGAAAGCAGGAGCAAGAGGCAGGGTAAGCAGAGGAAAATATCAATTGCAACAGAGGAGATACCACTAGGAGAAACAGGTATTGACAGAGGATTTGAGGATATTGGAAGAAACAAGGCTTCAAGATATGTAGGTAAATTAGGTGGGGATGAGCAGTTTATTGATAGTTCAGAGGCTGATAGTGAAGATAGCACAGAAGAGTTAGATCCTGAAGCTATTCCTGGTGTTGATATACCGGCAAGAAGGAGGAGTACAAAAGTCAGGTATGATCCTAATTGTGAAGTTGCCATATTTGAACTTGGGCTGATTTTTGAGAATGCTATAGAGTTTCGGAAAGCATTAGCAAATTATGCAATTGAGTACAAGGTGCAGATTAAATTGAGACCAAATGAACCACATAGGGTGAGGGCTAAGTGTAAATCAAAGAGATGTAAATGGGTGTGCTATGTATAGAGATTCGGGTGATTTTAAGGTAAAGAACAACTACCCAGTACACAAATGTGATACTTCAAACAAGAATAAGTTGTGCACTTCAAAGTTTGTTGCAAAGAAATTCAAAGATGAAATAACTAAGCAGCCTCACATAAGGATATGGAAAATACAGGAGTTGTGCAGAAACAAGCTAGGATTGTATGTTGGCAAGACAATTTGTTATAGGTCTATACTGCGTGTTCTCAGAGAGTCCATGGGTGATTGGAATATGGAGTTTTCAAGGTTATGTGATTATGCTGATATGATAAAACAGACCAATCCCGGTAGCTCATGTTAGGTAAGGATGGACAGTGAAACTGAGCCAGGAAAAAATCTCTTTGTTTACTTTTATGTGTGCTTTGATGCATTAAAGAAAGGTTGGTTAGAAGGATGTAGGAGAATCATAGGTTTTGATGGTTATTTCTTAAAGGGTGCTTGTAAATGTGAGCTTCTAGTTGTTGTTGGCAAGAATGGAAATCAAAAAATATTTCCCATAGCATGCGCAGTTGTGGACCAGGAGACAAAGCATAGCTGGAGTTTTTTCATCAACTACTTGAAATATGATTTGCACTTAGGAATTGGAGAAGGATTGACTGTGATGGCAGATATGCAAAAGGTAATCCCCTCACTTAACTCTTAAGTAATCCCCCTTACCTCACTTAACTGTTAAGTAGTTTGTTAAGTAATTTGTTAAGTGATCTGTTAAAGTAGATTGTTAAGTGGTCTGTTAAGTTATCTCTTAAGTAGTTTGTTAAGTGTTGTTGTTAAGTAATTCAGTTGAGTAGTAATTTAGTGAACTACTGCTGCTATTATTAAGTAATCCACTGTTGTTGTTCAGTTGTGAATTCATTTGTTAGTTGATTCGGTTGTTAAGCTGTTGTTGTTCAGCTGTAATCTACTGCTGCTGATTCAGTTGTTAAGCTGCTACTATTCAGCTGTAATCTACTATTGTTGTTCAGTTGTTAAGTAGTTTGTTAAGTTTGTTCAGTTGTTAAGTCATTTAGTGATCTGTTGTTCTGCCGTTATGCTATTAAGTAATCTGTTGTTGTAATGTGAATTCATTATTGTGTAGGAATTTGCTGCAGCTTTGAATGAAATTTTACCCAATGCTGAATTTAGAATGTGTGCAGGCACATCTGGTCTAATTGGCATAAGAAATGGAAAGGAAAGGAAAGGAAAGCAAAAAACAGTTTTGGAGGTGCTCTAAAGCTAGTTATGAAGTTAAGTTTAAGGAAGAGCTTGAGAAAATGGACAAACTTGGTAAGGATATTTGTAGGGATTTGTTATATTATCCAAAAAAGGTCATGGGTTAGAGCATATTTTGAAGTGCATTCCAAGTGCGATGTTGTTAAAAATAATATGTGTGAGACCTTTAATTCATGGATTTTAGCTTCTAGGCATAAATCAATTATAACTATGTTGGAGGAGATTAGAAGGAAAATAATGACTAGGCAAGTGGATATGTTGAAATTTGTTAATACTTGGATATCTAATATATCACCTATGGCTAGGCTACTGTTAGAGGATAGCAAAGAGCTTGCTAGAAAATGTACTGTCCTTTGGAATGTTGATGTTGGATTTGAGGTTGGAGAAGGACTGCATAAGCATGTAGTTAATCTGACTGATAAGGCATGCACTTGTAGAGCTTGGCAGTTGAGAGGTACTCCATGCCAACATGTTGTTCTTGCATACTATCACATAAACAAAGAACCTGAAAAGGCAGTGGAGTATGGTATAAGAGGGATACCTTCTTAAAAGCATACAAGTATTTCATCCAGCCTATGACAAATATGAAGATGTGGCCTGAAACCAACAATCCTAAGATAGAGCCTCCCAAACCTAAACTCATGCCTGGTAGAACTCAGAGGAATAGAAAAAAAGGCAAAGATGAACCAAAAAAGAAATATGGAAGGTTGTCCAAGTGTGGAGTGAAAATGACATGTTCCAAGTGCCATCAACAAGGACATAACAAAAGATATTCTGCTTTGACGCAGTTGTACAAAAAGTTGAAACAACACTACTGTTGTTGTTTGCAGGCGGATGGTCTGCACCATGTTAAGCTACTGGTCTATTACAAAAAGGATGTTTTTTGTTGTTACTACTAGAAGCTACAACAAATGAGGTACAAAAAGGTAGTGGTGATCTTGTTGTAGTAGGATTGGTCGTAGGAATGTGCAGATCTTCCAGTAGAAAGTTTGGTGGAGTTGGCAAAAGGGTGATATTGTTGCCCATTATTTTCATTCCAAAATGTGCTAGTGTATTTGCTATCGTGTTCAGCTCCATGTAAGTGTGGACTATGGCCGTTTCATTCAGTGTCTGGATTAAGGATCCGCAATCATTAAGCAAATGTGAGTGTATTATGGATGTACTAGTAAGCATGGTAATTACCTCTGTCGCGTCCGCGTGGATTTGTAGTGGTGTAGGTTGTGAGCTGCTGCTAGTTGTAATCCTCGAAACTGCGCCATAAGTTCTATATTTGTGACGTTTGTTGTGGGATAGTTTCCCGCATAGCCCATCACCCAATCCTCATTTGTATCTCTGAACACTCCCCCAAACCCCGTATTATTAGTTGACGCCTTGACTGCCCCATCTGTGTTTAATTTGAAATAACCCATTGGAGGAGGTTCCCATTTAATATACATTGGTAACGATTGTTTTTTGTGTGTGGAGCTATTGGTTAGATAATAAAACTCGGTTGCAAGTTGAGTTATAAAAGTAATTGTATTGGTAAAACACTACTAAAAATTCGGGAAAAAACGACCAACAATTAGCGACCAAAATTGGTTTGTCAAGAAAAGCGACCAAAGTTGGTCGCAAAAATGGAGAAAATTATTAAAAAATAATTGTAAATACATTAGCGACCAAGGTTGGTCGCTTTTTGGT